>JAHWFP010007946.1:0-19991 GCA_023313725.1 Lithobius niger | reverse complement strand
CCTCTCAAAGGAGTGAAATACGAAATTAAAATATTTGAAAAATTGCCACTCAAGCCATTGTTGATGTGGCACTTTATTACACATCTGCAGGCTAGTTGAGTTGAGTCTAATACACAATTAAAAAAAAAAGTGATATATCAAAAACCAAAACTGGTAAAACGGACCGCCAAGTTCCGAATGTTCGGCCCTTCAAAGAAGGTGATATAAACACACCAAAACATTCGCCAGGTTAATCGCACCGAATAATACTTTGGACGTTAAATCAAAACTAGAACATTGCTACCGATTACGTGACTTCATGAAACCAAGTACAATGCCAGATGGAAAAGACATTTCTGCACGACCTATATGAAGACGGGCAAATGTAGAAGTACACCTGCCCCATAACAGTGAAATGTGTAATTTAAATAATTCAGGTTCTTGAAAATGGGTAATTTCGCTAACGTTGCTTCGCTCACTGAATCCATATGTATCCTGTGATTCATTCCACGATCCTTCATTCATTTCTGTTACCTGGGAGCAGACGGTGTCCTAGTTTTTTTTTTCTGCACTGAATCCGACTGCGTATTTTTTGTGTCTTTCAAAGCCCTGTAACCCGGGAGCAGACAGATTTTTTTTCGTCCTTTTCACTCAAGCCCAATTACGTGACTTCATGAAACCAAGTGCAATGCATGTTTGTAAAGATATTGTTGTTTCCTCCGATAAATTTTTTTCTTTTGTTGTTTTTATCATTGTTAAAGCATTGTTTAAAACATATTTGGGCCAGCGCTGGCAAAAGAGTACCAACTGCCGTTTTATGGGTTAAGGTAGTTTGTTCTGTAGGGACGTTGCCGACGTGATCTCTTGTGTTCTCTTGTGTTGCCTACGTGATCTCTTGTGGTGTAATCTAGTTAGGCAATGGTAGGGAGCGTAGTCGAAATGTGTCGCGCCAACAACAACGCAGCCAAAAACTAATTTCGTGGTGGTCAGCTCAGGTCCATATTTTTGATTTGCTTCGGCGGATTTTAATGAGCTTTGGTATGCTTGTTGACCAAGCCCAATAAAGCTCACATACCAAATTTAGTTGAAAAACATTCACAAACGGCGAAGATATTAAGCGTCAACATTTCGGCTTTCACATAGGAGGTTGAGGTCAAACCTTAATAATTAGTAAAAGCGGAGGTTTGGCCTGAACCTCCCATGTTAAAGACGAAATTTATATGCTTAATTTCTCAGCTGTCTTTTCCACTAACATTTAGTATACATATCAAAAACCAAAACTGGTAAAAGGGGCCGCCAGTTCCAAATGGCTCTGATACGGTCTGATACGGCTTGATACGGTTTGGTTTATCATGTGTCCACTGTCCACCGATTTTTGTTTTCGAAAAAACGGAACATTAGAAATGCATATTTATGTTCAGGTTCTTCTGCCCAAGGTTTGTCCCATGATTATTATTTGATGGCAACACACTAGCGTGTGGCTATATTTAGCATGTGTCATCTCAATGAGTAGTTGATTCTGGATTGTTGCAGTATCATGGCAAACAATCGCGGAAACAATTCAACTGGTTTCCCCGAAGCCCGCATGGCAGAAGTAAATAAGTCACTCAGTCGTGTCGGCCCCCAAGGCCTCAAAATTTAAGACTTTGCACCCTACGGTTTAAAACTTGAAGATTTAAGGAAAAATGAATACCATTTAATTTTGGTTCTCCACAACGAGCTATAGCTAACTCAAACAACGACACTGTTCTTCACGTATTTATTGGGGCTTCGGCCCATGGCCACGCACCCACCTTACATACTAAATAACACATCCATAGAACAGGCACGAAAGCCTTCCTCGTTTCAGCTGATTTCCTCATTTTTCTTTCCTCAAATTGGCTGATTTCCACGTTTTTTAGCTTTGCAAACCTCCTAAAAATGCATTAAAGACCCCAAAACTGTACAAATTTGGTGTCTTTCCTCCTATTTCCTCGTTTTCAACCAAGAGTGACTTTCATCCCTGATAGAATAACGCATAACGCATCTACATCACAACCACCGCTAACCTCCGTAATACTGCAACCACTGTACTCCCTGTTACTCCCAGAAGCCATTGAGCTCACAGCTGGACCCCTGTAGCATGAACGAACTCCGCTATTACGCGCCACTTCTTAACACATCGCCCTCTGTCACTCGTCTGTAGTGTCTTCACTTATCCTCCTTAACAGCGTACAGCACACCCGCTGATGCAGTGAACAGTCAAGCAAAAAATGCTGCACTAAATCCACAGCACCACAGTCACACAGCGGCTGCTGCAGCCAGCCCATACGATGCCTGTGCGTGGGGAGCAGAGTGTGCCCTGTGCACAATCGTGATACAGCACGTGCAACCCAGAAGGGAAGCGCATTATGGGGGACATCATAAGAGCATGCGGGAGTCAGTAGATGCAACGCTCGTCCCGTAGGAGCTTCAGACCTTCCTTTGCTAAAGAATCACCATGTTCATTACCTTCAAAGCCGTGATGCCCCTTCACCCACTGCACAGAGGGTACAGCAACTTGAGTGGCCGTCCACAACTTCCAACAAATGGTGAATACTGTTGGACACTCACCCGGAGTGTGGCAACTGCCGCACTCAGAGCAGCAAGTCCTGACTTCGAGTCAGTGATGATCACAAACGACAGAAGCTGCAGATCAGCTGCCACGTCAAGCGCTACAGAATTTGCCACCAGCTCACACATATGGCTAGAAGAAACATCACTGAGGGACCGTCTGACTCCATATTTCAAGGATGGTACCCATACACCAATACCCCCTGTTTGCGAAGCCCGCCGGAATGAAGCATCACAAAAGATCTCGCACTCTGCGTAGACGCTAGCAGCAAACACTGTCTGCAGCCCTCGTAGCCACATCCACGAACACGGGGGGAACATAGAGACTACCCGTAGCAAGGGTGCATCGTCTGGGTGCGCCAAGAGCGACATGCCGTGCCCAGCAACACGCAGTGTGATACGCTCTCTGTCAGTGAGCTGAAAATAGATCATCAATGGTCTTGCCAGCGGATCACATGGCCCACGACCAATATTACGCAAGCACAAAGCCATAATAAGCTCGTCAGCATGCAGATGCACCGGCGGTTCACCTGCCTCCACCCACAGACCATGGACTAGGGTTGACGCAAATTCGCTCCTTCAAGCACTTAATGTGCTCTGACCACTCTAGTCCTCCATCAAGCCACACACCCAGATATTTCACCTGGCGAACACTACGAATTGGAACACCTTCCACCATAACTCCTAACACAGATGTCTTAACCTCACGGCGGTGAGAGAAGATCAAGAACTACGTTTTGGCAGGAGCCAGCGACAACCCACGAGTACGCTATTCACAGACTACAGTCGTTAAAACCTGCTCTATTCGCTCGGAAACTTCACGAAGATCTACAACAGCGAACCGCATATATTCATCCACGTAACAGACAATGTTACTTTCCCGGCACCAAACCATTGTTGCATCTTGTTGCAATGGCGCGGCAAGTGAAACTGGTTTTGCTTGAGCAAAACCATAAAGGTATGCTAAGTCAAAGAGACATTGACGCAGGGTTAACGCCTGACCAGGTTTATGGAGAGTTGTTGCAGCTGGCAGAAAAGCAAGGCATTGCTGAATTGAACTTACGAGGAATATGAGGTGTCAGGAGGAAGAAAGGTGAAAGCTGGGAGCAATGTGAAGGAAAATGGTGTAGAACAATCAGATGACAACAATGGTGCTGAACAATCGAGTGGCGGCTACAATGGTGCAGCAGTGCGTGATAATTGTGCAATTTATGTAAACATTGAGCCAAATGGAATTGTTACTGAGGGTGTATACAAACGAAATGTAAATACCACAACGGTCTAGGGTGTCTTGTATGCAGAAAAAGTGCAAGCCAACCGGGACCATGAGTATGGGCAGAGACGAACAGAGGTCAGAGAAGCAGAAGAATTTGACCAAGATCAACATAGTGGGAATTTGTTTGGCTAAAGAAACTGTATAAGGGCAGCCTGGCTAATTTCCAAATGCAGAAGTCCCTATTTTTATAGCCAACATGGTGGGCAAACCGTACTGCTCCCTTTACCTTCGGGATGCATTGGCAAAGATTGTTCGACTGGAAGAGATCACGGAATTCTGCTGGCTGAGGGCCGATAACACTTTCCAAGTTTCGTTTGCCTCGCCAGCAGCCAAGGAAACAGTGAAAAAGCACCGGTCCATCTCAATGAATGGTTACAAAGCAGAAATTTTCGATCTCCATGAAAGACTGGTGCAGATATGATACATTGGCTACCGTTGGAGACTACAGCAATAGAGGTCGGACAGGCGCTTCTTAACTATGGCACCATGATTAGCCACAAGTTCGAGTGCCATACCACGGAGGGGTTGCAGCACTGTCACACGGGTGTACACAATGTGATCTTGAGACTAAAGTGCTCGGTGCATTTCGAGGAGATACCGGATATAATCGGCGTAAAAGGAGTTCCGGTGCTTCTAGTGATTGCGAACAGACCTCCCCGGTGTTTAAACTGTGGAATGTGGGGGCACGTCTGCAAGTATTGCCAGAATGTGAACTGTGAATCCTGTCAGGTGGCCATGCTAAAAGATGCCCCATCATGCCACCACCTTAGGTGGTCCGCAAACCGTGATGTTCCGCGAAACGAAGGAGAAGAAAATGTGTCTGATGCCAGATCAGCAGTGCAAAGTGATATAGCTGTGCAAGGCGGAGTTTCGGGTGCCACATTGGAGGCCTCGTCCTATTCGAGCCAGAGTCAGGAGGGCTGGTCGGTACAGGGCAGAGGGAGGAAGTCGAAAAAGCAGCCACGACTTGCCACCTCACAGTGCCCAGTGTCCATTGTCAAAAGTGTTTGGACAAGATAAGTGTCTTGTGCAGGATGATGAAGAAAGTCAGGAGAACAATGCGTTAGTAGAGTGAGAGTGCGAGTGGGGTGGTTGCAATACCTGTGGTGGTGCCCATCCAACATGCTGGCGGCCCAGTGGGAGTGTGCCTGGTGGACCAGAGGTGGGGGAGGGGGATGGTCTCATTGAAGAATGCGTTGTGGAGGTGGAGACAGAGTGGGGTGTTAGAGATACGAGTGGCAATTGTGATAATTGTGGTAATTGTGCTCACTGTGCTACTTGTGCTAAGTTAGAGGTGGGCTAAGTTAGCATTCAACATCTGTTCTTGGAAGTGCAAGGAGCCGCCAACAAGTTTGAGGGTATTTGGGCTTTTGAAATTCTGGGGATTCTGGAATCTAAGTACTCATCAGGGGTGTCCCCGTGCATGCCGGACTGCAAGACACTAGCAGGCCCTCTTGGATCGTGCATTCGGGTGTTTCTTAGGAACTGTGTTCCCTTCTCCTTGTTCCCCCACCACTTGTGCCCGGTGGTGGATCGTGTGTTTTTTAAGTCTGGTGGGACGGGCCAGGAGGAGGAGAGGGGAACCAAGGGGTGGCTCATGGTGGGGTTCGTGGATGTCATTGGGAGGGTCTCTCATATGGAGTGGAGTGCCTGGTTGAACAAGCTGCCTAGGCCTTTGGTTCTGGGTGGCGACTTCAATGCCCAGTCCTGGCTTTGGGGGGAAGTGGGTGCAACACAACTGGGAGAGTTATTGCAGAGTCCTTGAAAGGTCGGAATTTGGAGGTCATTCAGGACGGAACTACATTTGTAAGGAGGTATGGGGAGGTGATACAGGAATCAGTCCTGGATTTCTTCTTGGGCACTGCAGAGGTCACACAGCACTTTGCCTTTCAGGTATCTGGAGATCTGCGGGGAGTGATCACTTCCCCACCCCAGAGCACTTTGTCAACACTTTGTCGGTCGTTTTGCACCTGTCCAGGTGTTTATCTGCCCAGTTGTCTCCGCTGGCAGTTTCAGCCCCTGGGTTGCACGCTGGATGGGGAATGGTTAGGACAGCAGCAGAAACTGGGATAGAATTCAGAGGAAGGGGACTGTGAAACTGCCCTGGTCGACAGTGGCTTGCAGAAAGGCTGTGTGCGACCGGAGGCGGGCATGGCAGCAATTCCGGCGCCATCCCTCGGCTGATAGGTGGCATGTATTTGTCGGTATTTCCTCTGAAACACGTTTCATTTTGAGACATGAGAAGCAGTCTTTCGGGGTGCACTTGTGTGAGAAGCTCATGGCGGGGGTCTCCCCGTCCTCTGTTTGGAGTCTTGTCAGGCTGCAGGACCCTCGTGCTTCGGTGAGTGGGTCCATGATCCAGCTGGGAATGTTTTAAAGGGGAGCGCAGTGGCGGAAGCCTTCAATGAGAATTTCTCCCGTGTTTATGACTCGCCTAGGGGCCCAGCCCCCCTGGCCTGCCATTGGCCTGGGCTCCCTGAGTCTGATGCCCCTCTGACTCTGCTGGAACTAGAGGTGGCTCTGGAGGCTTGCAGAGCCGGCGGGGCCCCGGGTATTGACGGTTTTCGCTATGGGTAACTTACGGGTCTTAGCGAGGAAGGCCGGAGTGAACTGCTCGCTGTTTTCCAGGCGTGCTTTGATGGAGGGGTTGTTCCAGGGACATGGCAGTTCTCCGTTCTTGCACCGGTGTTGGGAAGGAGCAAACCTGGGACACTGGTCACTAGCTCCAGAACTCTATTTAGCCTTCCAACCAAGATCCGTTCATAAAGTTTCCTCGCACAGGATAGCAGGGCAATGAGTTCTGGAGGAATCTAGTGACTTTTACCAGGCTCAGTTTGGATTCAGGAAACAAAGGGGAGTGCAGGATACCATGCTCCACTTGGAGGCAGGAATTAGGGAAGCGTGGGTGGATAACCGTATTGCAGCATCGCGTTCCTCAATATTAAGGCAGCGTATGACACGGTGGATGCCGCCTGGGTCAAGCCGGCCCTGCAGTCGATGGGGGTCGGTAAGGCTCTGGGTGCTAGGAGCCAGTGAGTTTGCAACAAGGGTCGGCGGCTTCTGGTCTGGTGTGCGGTCAACGACTAGAGGGCTGCCACACGTGAGTTGTTTAAGCCCAACTCTTTTTGCAGTGGCGATTAATGCCGTTCTCAAGGAGTTCAGTTTATTCGGACGCATCGTAGCGTATGCAGACGACCTTGCACTCTGGGTGGTGGGCACCGATGTAAGTTGTCGGCTGATGTTGCTCAAGGGGATCATTGCTAGAGGAATCAGTCTCCTTGCCAGAGCGGGGCTTGTCTCTATCTGTGCGGAAGACTGAATTAATGATCTTTGCGCGTGGTCAGAATGCAGAATGTGCAGAATGTGCAGTGCAATGTTTCTCCGGGAGTTCCCGATGTGGATCCGCCCAGTGTTGCTTCCGGTTCCTGTCTTGCGCCTCACAGTTCTGCAGCTGATCAGTTCCCCCCCCCCGGAGCTGCCTGCCTTGCAGCCTGGGCCTCACACTGCCAGCGTTTTTGCCAGCTACGAAAGTTGTTCCTCCAGAGTTTGCGGGTGGCAAGAGGTGAGATTCCCCACCTGCAAGGAAGAGAAGTATCGGTTGTGTGCTTCGGATGCAGAGTTTAGACCAGCTTCAATGGTTTCAGGTGATGTCAGTGAAAATCCAGGAAGCGAAACTGCGTGCATTAGTCATACAGCTGTAAGTAAAAGTGCGGAGGTTGTAGATAGTGTTACGCCAGTGAGTGTTGAACAGGGTGTAGATCAAAATTATTGTGGTGATGCTTATTGTGGTGATGATTATTGTGGTGATTCTTTTCGGGTAAATAATGTCACGGGTCAAGCAGAGCCGGTAGCTTTTAGTGGTTGGCAATGTGGACTTGAACTTGGTAGAAGTTGTTAACGTAGTTTCTACTAGCGATCTGGTGCTGGTTAATTGTCCTGAAACTATGGGGGGGGGGGGAGGGGAACAGGAGTCGGTTAGGGTGTTGTTGAGTTAGGTTAGGTTCTTGTGCTGGAGTTAGGTTCCTTCCTTATTAATGCCTTTCAGTCAATCAGTTTTCTCGATTGTGTCCTGGAATGCCAGGTGTATTACCAATAAACAACAAGAAATTGAAGAATTAATGCAGCGCGTGCATGTGCTAGGAGTACAAGAAACAAACTGTAGCATGTTTAGTGATGCTTCCGCATTTCAGTGTGACTTTATTTTCAATGGGAGCAATGTAGCATTTTTTGTGAAGTGGGGTGTCCCTTATGTTTTGTGTCCTGTGCAATTCATATGTCCGGGTCTTGAAGTGTGTGCCATCAAGGTGTTCATGCTTACTCAATGGGTGTCTGTTGTGGTTGTACATGTTAGGAGAGCACTTTCAGTTTCCGAATGGGCGTCTTGGCTGCGTCAATTCCAGCAACCAGTCGTAGTGTGTGGCGACTTTAATGCTCATCATTATGACTGGGGTTCTGTTCGGTGTGATATTAGCGGCAAGCGTTTGAGTAAAGCCATAGGTCAGAGCGATCTTCACATTGTTCTTAACGGTTTGCCGACTTAGGCTCGCTGGCTGCGAGATGCCGTGCAGGAATTGGTTCTAGACTTTTTCCTGTGCTCTTCAAGTATTGCGAAACATTTTCATTGTGTTGTCTCCAATAACCAGCGAGGCAATGATCACTTTCTGGTGGTACTGCAGGCCATATCTGAAGGTGGTCACCGCCTTTGTGATAGTCGGCGGCGTGTTCGACCGAGTGCTTTTAATGGTATTTTAGAGGATTGACTTCGTGTCAATGGTCTGCTTGCTGTTCGTAGTTCTGGCAGGTGTAAGACTGTGTCTAGGACGCAGCCCAGTTGGTGGTCTGAAGCCTGTTCCTGTGCCGTACGTGATCGACGTCTTGCGTTTCGTCAATGGAAAAGGTGTCCGTGTGATGAGACGTGGCTGTCGTACTAGGGGACTGTGAAAGAGTCGGCGTATATCCTCCAGAGGGAGCGTGATCAGTACCCGAATAGGCTCTGTGAACGGGTTTGTTCGGCTTCCTCTCTCACGCTTGCGTGGCGAGTAGTTGCTGGCAAATCTAAAAGGTCCTCTCAGGCTTGGGTATACGACCAAGGGGGTTCCTCTGCTTTAGTCTAGAAAGCGACAAGATGGCCGATGCCTTCCGCGATGGTTTCGCAAGTGTGTATACTCTTCCCTGCGGTGTTCCTCCACCGCAGACTGTTCAGGGTGGGGTGGTGGATTCACCATCTGACCTTCCTCTGTGTGTGTCAGAGTTTCGGTCTGCGTTGTTGAACTGTCGTGGCGGCAGTGCTCCGGGTCTCGATGGCGTCCCGTACAAGGCTTTGCGTGGCTTGAGCTCTGTGTCGCTCAGTGCAGGGGTCTCGCGTCTCACTTCTATTTTTTGGTCAGGTTCCAGAGTCGTGGCTGTTCACGGTCTTGGTCCCGCTTCATAAGTCTGGTCTGCCACGGTCCCTGGTCTCCAGTTACAGGCCGATTTCTTTGTTGTCGAATTTTCGCAAAGTTTACGCGCGTATTTTTGTGAAGAGGTTGGAGTGGCACCTGGAATACTATGGTTGTCTAGCTCAAACTCAGTTTGGGTATAGGTCCACCCGCAACGCCCAGGATGCTGTGATGTTTCTTCTCTCGCGGATTCATGAAGCATGGCTGCATGTTGTAGCTGTCTTCTTAGACATAAAGGCTGCTTACGACACAGTCAATGTAGACTAGGTGCGTTGCAGTCCTAAGAAGATGGGAGTTGGCTCAGGCCTTACAGTGGCCATTTGCGCTTTGTTGGGTGCGAGGAGCTTTTCCACGCGGATGAACGGCTACTGTCTGCCACAAAGAGCTCGGGCAGGGGTCTCCCCCAGGAAAGCTGCCTCAGCCCGTAGTTCTTTGCGATAGCAATCAACGATGTCTTGGAAGAGATCGGCACCTCTAACAACATTGTGTGCTATGCTGATGACGTGTCTCTCTGGTTTGCTGGTAATGACCCTGATGATTGTTGTTTCATTGCTGAGGCTGCGATTTTGCGTGTGTGCTCTATGCTCTCATCTCGTGGACTCCTTTTGGCTCCCCCAAGACGGAGCTAGTGGCCTTTAGCAGGATGAGAACCCGATGGTCTATAACAGTAGATTGCACTGTCATGCTACAGGCCTCTTCCATGAAATACCTTGGAGTCCTCCTGGACGAGAGGCTGGATTGGACTCTCCACAATGCGTACCTTCGTAAGAGAGTTCGTTCTCGTACTGCGATCCTGCAGCGATTTTCGAGGATGCAGGGTGTTAAGCGTGATCCATTGCGGGCCGTCTATAGGACATTTGTTAGGGCGGTGCTTGATTATCATCTGCCATTTTCTCGCTGGAGAGAAGAGGCACGTTATCTCCCTGCAGGCAGTTGTGAATGATTGTCTGCGGATCGTCACAAGCTGCTTGGTAACAACCCCAGTGCAGGCCCTGTCGGTCGAGGCCACTGAGCCGATGCTTCATGTCAGAGCTATTGAGCTCTTGTGTTCGTTTGCCTTGCGCAATGTCAGCCGTGGCGAGGGAGATAGGGTTGGGAGTGTCCTGTCTGATTGCATTGGCCTTCCTCCCACAATGCCGGCCGCACTGCGACCTCTGGGATGTGCTGCCGCATCCCTTCGCAGAGTGAGTACTCTGTCTGTCAGAGTGAGTACTGTGGGAGTGTCTCCCGCTCTGCTGTGTTTTGCCCGTGGCATGGGTCCCACAACTGGCTCGGGTTTTTACTGAGTTTCCCACTGATTGTGATGTTTTCTGTGATGCCTCCTTTGACACCATGACCTTTTCCAGTGGTGTAGGAGTAGCGATCCCTATGCTGAAGGTCTTCCTTGCCAGGGGCCTCCGTGCTGTTTTTTCGAGAATAATGTGCGAGTTTTGCGCAATTTCGGTTGCTATGGATGTCGCACTGGATGCAGGTCTGCCATCCTTCACCATCTGCACTGACTCACAAGGTGCGATTGCGTCGCTTTGGGGTGCTGTTGAGAGTATGGACCTGTGTGATCCGATTCTCAATGAGATCTGCCTGAAGCTCCACATCGCATTGCATGTAGGGGTAATGAATATCCGGTGGGTTAAGGGCCACGGGGGTGTCTTCAGCAATGAACAGGCTGATGGCCTGTCCGGAGATGCACTTTGCTTCTGTGAGAACTGGATCGTTCCTGCATCTCTCTCTAGGGCTAGGTGCCCTGCGCTGTGGCAGTGGTCCCTTACTGAGTGGAACAAGGAGTGGAGTTCTGCTCCCACTGGGAGGGAGTTGTTCGCGCATTAGCCGATCTGCTCCCATGGTCGGCCTTGGATAGGATGCAGTTGGCAGCAAACAGAGTCGTTTCACATCTCCGCATGGGTCATTGTTGGCGGCTCATCGTCACAGGATGTGTTGGTCTGCCAAAGATGCATGCCCCGGTCGTGGTCTTCCACAGACACCGGAGCATGTTCTGCTTGTGTTCACATCATTTCTCGCGCTTCGTGCACTCCTGTTTTGCCTCTTGCATGTGGATGAACATATGGGTAGTCTGCTCATGTTCCGTCGGTCTCCCAGGCTATATGCAAAGCAAAGGGCGGTAGCCACTTTTGTTAAAAGGGCGGGTCTGAGCATTTGACTGGCTCCTCTCTGTTTCTCCGATGACTTTGCGATGGCAGTAGTCGGTTGTTGTGATTCAATGTAGTGCATCGTATTCTGCTATGTGTTGTGTTATGCGGTGATTTGTTGTAGACTTTTGCTGTAGAATTTTTATTGTAGGTGGGCGCATGGCTTCGGACCGTGGCCCCATTGAATAAATATTCATTCATTCATTCTCACTAGCAGAGTTTCATTCGTCCAGCACAGGATATGGGTGGATTCCTCTCTCTTCAGGCTTCCACTATGACACGGGCCATACCGAGGGCAGTGGCAGTTGTTGTCAGAGAATCAGGTGTCCGAGTGTAGGCCTGCTCCAACTCCTTCTCCTGTTCCTTGTTCCACACTGTTCTTTTGTAGAGTTATGTGTAATGTGTAACTTGTAGCTCTGATGATTGTTCGTGTTTGTGCGCTTAGTTGTGATTATACTTTCTGTATCTGGGTGCGTAGCGAAAGGCTGAGGCTTACAGAAATAAAATCAATCAATCAATCTCACTAGCAGACTGTGTCCTTTGGGGGGGGGGTGCTTCGTGCACCGTCAATCTCTATTTCTATTTCTAACTATAACAACCTGATTTCAGCGTAATGGTGTAAAAATTTCCCATGCGGCAGAAATCGTTGCAAATCGTTGGAATCTGGTGTCTTAGATGCTGTACCGAAGAAAAAGTGTGGGAACGTGTCCTTTATGTAGAAAAAGTACAATCAGTAACGTTGATTTGTGTTACTGGCTAGCTAGATACTAGCTAGCTACTACTACTAGCTAGCTAAGGACACGGCTCCCATGGCAAATATAAATTTTGGCACACAGATAAAGAGTCGTATGGAGAAATGCCTTTTCTCCATTTGCGCATGTTACTATTGCAACGTTTCACAGGATTAGTTGCAGCGAGGAACGCAGCTACTATCTCAGTTGGCTTTGGGAATAGTATGCGAAACAGCATCAAGGTAAAGATTGTGTCATCACACCGGAATGATTTCGTATTTTAACATCACACTTTATAATTTTTTAGGCTAGTATCTTATAATTTTTCTTCAGTGATCTATTGGCATAAACAATTTTAGTTTTTACCGCATTAGCCTTTTAGATTTTGATCTCATGGTAATTATTAAAGGGCAATTACATCCATTCTGACATGCATGTTTGACTTTTGGATCACTTACACAATAACTAAACACAAGAATTGCGGTAAGAATACGTTACTTACGTCCGATATAACAATTTAATTACTGCATCACCAAAACACGACACGGAGTTCGCCATTGTTTTGCTGGAATGCTCAGAAAATAATGCCGACAGATGTCACTTTTCGATTTCGACTCGCAGCCGATTGAGATAGCTGTATTGACTGTGAGGAGCTCAAGCGTCTGACTGCCTTAGCTGGCTGGCAGTGTAGTGGCCAGCCAAGGCCGTCAGACGCTCCTCACAGTCAATACAGCTATCTCAATCGGCTGCGAGTCGAAATCGAAGAAATCCGTCTGCCGGCATTAATTTCTGCGCGTTCCAGCAAAACAATGGCGACCTCCGTGTCGTGTTTTGGTGATGCAGTAATTAAATTGTTGTATCGAACGTACGTAACGTATTCTTACCGCAATTCTTTTTAGTTATTGTGTAAGTGATCCAAAAGTCAAACAAGCATGTCAAAATGGATGTAATTGCCCTTAAACAAACAATTAAAGATTAGTACATGCACACACAGAAATAAAACGTCACGTTTATTGTAAGCACGCAAAGGATCATATAATCGCAGGCTGCAATAAATATAGATCCCAATATTCAACAGAATATCTCCTAAACGCCTCATTTTAAAACGGATTTTTAGCAAACGATTGACTAACGGTAAGTAAATAGATCTTTGGGGCCGTAATAATAATAATAATAATAATAATAAACTTTATTGCAAACAAACAAAATACATTAAAAAGTAAACAAAATGCTATCGCCAGTGTTTACAAAGAGCGAGGTTTAGGCATGAGGCCTAATCTTACACCTAACCTAGAACAATAATACAAAACCACAAAAAACAAAATGCAAAAAGCAGAATACAGTAATGTAAGGCTAATACTTTAAAACATAAACAAAAAAATCAAAAAATCAAAAATTAAGTGCACAAAAGAGAGAAGATGGGGGAGGGGGTCGACCACACTAGGATTAAAGAAACGTTGGTAAATATGGTTTTTAAATGCTTGAATAGAAGGGGCGTTCTTGACTTCGCAGGCAGATCGTTCCATAACTTAATACTTTGAGTGAAAAAGGAAGATTGGTATTTATTAGTTCTACATCGGGGAGGTGTGAAACTGCAACTATAGCTAAGACTGGTAGGATAGTTGTGAGTCGCAATAGCAGAGTTAAAAAGTTCAAACAAATAAGATGGTTCTTTAAATTTAAGCGTTTTGTACACCATCACAAGTGAATGCAAAGCTCTTCTGTTTTCCATAGTAATCCATTTAAGCTTTTTTATGTTTTCTCTGACACTCTGATACTTTTTAGTATTAAAAATAAAACGAACACAAGCGTTCTGGACTTTCTGAACTTGGTTCAGCAATGTTTTTGAAGCACTGAAATAAATCAAATCACCATAATCCAGTAATGGAATAATTAATGCTGCCGTGAGATTACGTTTAGTTTTAATGTTAAGAAAATGCTTAATCTTGCAAGATATCTAAGCCTTTGTAACGCAGAACGGCATTGCGTGCTAATATGATCCTCCCAGGACAAATGCTTGTCAAAGATAACTCCAAGGTTTTTTACATGATGGGACGTTTTCAAGTTTAACAGTGTTAATTGCAACAGAATTGTGGTGAGAAAGCTCATCAAGTGTACAAGCTTGAAATAACTGGGGCGAGGCAATAATAATATGTTGACATTTGTTTTCATTGAGTGAAAGACTGTTTGCACTTGACCAGTGGGTAATGTTATCAAGGTCATCATTAAGTTCGGAAAGTGTAACGGCAGCATTTTCAAGAGAAAACTTTTTTCCGGTCTGTACATCATCGGCAAACATATGATGATCACATTTGGTGATGCAGTCTGGGAGATCATTTATGAAAATAGAAAAAAGAATAGGCCCAAGGATAGAACCTTGAGGAACTCCAGATGCAACATCCATAAACGATGAAGTATTATTGCGTACACGAACGCATTGTTTGCGACCAGTAAGGTAACATGTAAACCACTTTACAGCATGAGCATCAAGGCCAATGGTGTGGAGCTTGGCTAACAGAAGAGAATGGTTAAATGTATCGAAGGCTTTAGAAAAATCCAAAAGCACAAGTGAAGTAAATTTAGAGTCATCAATTGCCTTAAGAATATCATCAGAAATTTTAACAAGAGCTGTAGTTGTGCTGCGTCTGAAACGAAAACCAGACTGTTTTGAATTAAGAATATTGCATTCATCAAGGTAGCTTTTGAGCTGATTGGCTACAGCACGTTCAAGAACTTTAGACAAACAAGGCAAAATGCTAATGGGGCGAAGGTTTGTAACATCCTAAGATCTACCATTTTTAAAAATAGGGTAAATAACTGCTAATTTCCAGATAGTGGGTACACTGCAAGACGTAATAGAGAAATTAATTATGTGGGTAATTGCTGGACAATAAATGGTAGAAATAACTTAATTATTTTAATATTAATGTTGTCGAAACCATTAGCATTAGTGGTAATGCTGCCAATAATATCAACGACTTCATTCTCAGTTATGGTGCCAAGAGTGAATGTTGTATTCGGTTTAATGTTTAGACAAGAAGATATTTGATTATTAAGCAAATTTCGATCGAAGTTGGCAGAATTTTGATTTTCAATAAAATATTTGTTAATGGTGTATGGATTGATATCAGTAACCTGACTACTTAAGGCTTTTCCATGAACCTGCAGCTGCCCGAGATGATTCCACAACATTTTACTGTTCTTCTCATTGTTAATCCTGTCATCAAATGTTTTGGCCTTAGTGAGTCTAACAGTCTTTTTGACTGTATTCCTTAAAACTTTGTATTTTTCCCAATGAACAGGATTCTTAGTTTTATTAAATAACGATTTTGCTCTATCACGCTTTTTCATGAGAGCTCGAATATCATTGTTAATCCAAGGAGAGGCTGGCTTTTTAGGTTTAAAAGTTACATACGGCACATGAACATCCATCAACTCTGTAATAATATTATTCAAAGTAGAAACTTTGTCATCAATGGTTGGCTTATCATAAATAAAAAACCAAGGAGCATTAGCTGCATCAACTCCAAACAAATTCATGTTAAGGTTCTTCTAATTCCTGGCTGTAACAGTATTTCGAGAAATCTGAGAAACAAGAACGTCATAAACGAAGTACACAAAGTTATGGTGACTGATGCCTGGTTAGACAGCCTGGTCAATGAGTTTGATTTTATCTTCTTGTCTAATCATTACAAGGTCAAGCAGAGATTCACTAGCATTGCAAAAATACGTTGGCTGGTCAACCAGTTGCGTAAGATCGTGAATGTTACAAATATTTTTCATTGCTTGGTATCCTGGGGTGGAAGGGTTCATTAAATTAATATTAAAGTCACCAACTAAAATGACGTCATCAATATCGCTAACGAAGTTATAAAGAGAGTTATCAAGAACTTGAAGGGATGAAACAGGAAGGCTAGGTGGACGATACACAATACTCATAGTAATAGAAATAGTCTTAGTATGAATCTTAAGCCAGAGTTGTTCTAGATCACCTTCATTGCTTGCTGGTGCAAAGATTGTAGTAGGTTTGATATTATTTTTAATGTTGGTGGCAACACCTCCTGACCCTTTATGAATTCGGTAATTTCTAATCAAATAATAGCCTGGAATGTTGACTAAATAATCATCAATTGATGGCTTCAGCCACGTTTCAGTAATAGCAACAATGTCAAAATTTCCAGCCATTACATATGTACTCAGTTCAGACAAGTGTGGAATCAGTAACTGAACATTAGACAGACCAACTTTCAATACGTTATTAAATTTCGAAAGGTGTTCCTCAATTTGCATTTGTGGGCCAAGAAAAGTGTTATCGTTGGAGGAATCCTCTGAAGCACTGCTGTTAAGACTAGTTTCGGAAAAAGAGTCACCAAAGTTAAAAGGAACGAAACCTGCTTTTACACTAACATCATCCATAGTGAGGGATAGTTGGGGGTAAAGAATGCCTAATCCATTCAAGCATCCAAGCAAATCTTACTAGCGAGGTCAAAGTGGGATGGACAGAGAGGGGAAAGGGGGAATGATAATTATAGGGGACAGACAAGACGCAAGCCTTGCCAGGGAAAAGGAGGCATGACCTACAAAAGGGAGGTCTACAACGAAAGAATGTGAGACGAAACATTTCACATGAAAAAAGGAACAGTTAAGAATAAAGTAGAAAAGAATTTAGCCTAACGCAAAAAGATCAAACAGAAAAAATTGAAAAAGATACTGAATTAAAAAAAATTGTTAAAACTAAAATAGCAAAACCACTTACAAAACATGAAGGAACTAAAAATAGGAAAAAAAATAGATTAAAAAAATTGATAAAACTAAATTAACAAAACCACTTCCAAAGCAAAAAGCAACTAAAAATAGACAAACAGTACAATGTGACTTTATAAACAAGAATGAAAAAAAAACGGTTGTAACATAAAACTAGAATGGAACTAGACAGGAAAAAAATTATTTTTTTCTAATAATCTTATTGAGATCAGCCTCGGAGCTGATAGGTACTTTTTTGTTGTTTAGCAGACCAAAAATTTATCCATCCTGGGTCCACGTAGCTTGGAAATGCATGCACTTTTTTATACAAAACAAGCCGTTGTGTAGTGAGGTTTTCAGTTATGGAAATCCTACTACCCTTTAGAAGTTTTTTGTTTGAGTACACAAGGTATCGCTGCTTGTAGGACGAAAATCGCACAATGATAGGTCGATTACCATTTCCTTTCTGTTGTCCCAGTCTGTGAGTTCGCTGAATTGCGGAACCATTGATGGCAAGTTTAAGTTTAGAGTTGAAAAGATTAAGCATCTTCTTTTCACAGTCCTCGTTTTCTTCTTCGGGCACACCATGAATAAGTAAATTATGGCGACGTTGATGCATATCAACACCATCCAACTGATTACGAACCTTGATTATTTCATTTTCGAGATCGGAGATTTTGGTGTTTAAGGGAATCTTCAACAATAGCAGTAGCTTCTTTAACTGTTGAAGACATGATTTCTTGAAGCACTGGCTTGACAGTTTCACCGCGCAAAGCAAGGATAACTTTAGCTTCAAAGTCGCCAAGAGCAGTGTTTACTGCATTGGTAATTTCGGAGGATATAAACGAATGTAGCTCATCAACAGTCAGCTCCTTCAATTTTTTGCTTCCTGGCAAGTTATGCGGCTGAGGATTTACAAGTTTAGTAGCATTTGATGACTGTGCCGCAGAATCTGCTTCGGGAGGCTTTACCGGGGATTTCTTGATAGTTGTGCTGTTGCGTACCATTTTAAACAAGTGGACGCCGTAGTAATTTGACGGTAGCTTCAACCCCAGGCTTAGCCACTACAACAACCCTTTAGTGCGAAATGGTGTCACAGCAGGTTTGCTTTGCTTTACTTGATGTGGTGGATCGAGAAAAATGGCATTGGGAGGAATGTCCTTTTAAGTTATTTCAGGGCTCTCTACAGTACTGGCCGGGTCTTGGATGAAAAATAGCATTACGAGACTGGGTTGACAATATGGCTGCCAAAAGCGCCGCTGATGTGATTGATTTGTATAGTTGCCGTATTTTGTCAAACGAGGACGACACCCTACGCACAAATTTCCAACGAATGTGTCGCTTTTTTTTTTTCGCAAACGCAGAGAAATAGCTTAACTGTGTCTGAGTGATGTTTTAAAAAAACTATTTAAAAATATTTTTATAGATAATAAAAATTTGTCACCAAAATCTACGTAAAAGTTTAAATCATTATTTCGAAAACCGCCACTAGCTGCCAGTACATGTCGCGTCGCTCCGTACAAAAATGCTACCTCAAAGAACAGACCTCAACGAAGTGATAGCCATTTTGTCTTCCCCCCTAATATCGTTGTAGAGCGTGCCAGTTAGTTTACTGGTCATGGTTATTTTGAGGTGAACTTTTTGTGCGCATGTATCTGCGTATGCGAGCAGTCACAATGACGTCACATGCATCATCATCATCACTCTCATCATCACTCTCTCGCCATTACTGTTGTCGCTGAAGATCTTCGTGGAAGTTCGCAATCATACACAGTGCACAAAAAGGAGAGGAGTGTTCTCCAGTAATGATATTACCATGACATTCCTCTAAATGTAGCGTACGTGGATTTTTTTTTTAATTTTGCAGAATGCTTTGGCTGTGCAAGCTAACCCGTGTTGTAGAGTGGTAGACGCGGTAAACGCATTGCGAAGTCTTTGGAAATGTTCGGCAAATTCATCTGGGGATGGGCAGCTACGAAACAAGTTATCATTGTTTACCCACGAACTAGTTTCCTGTCATGCACCAAGCCAAACCAGAACAAAACTTCAACTGTTATCGTTTCCTAAACCGACAACACGCACACAATCCAAAGTCAGTCAAGTATCTCCCCCCCCCCCTCCTCATTCACTCGGCCACTGATTTTGCCCAACAATCACTCGCATTGCTCCTCAGAAGTCTGCGGTGTTGCATTTGGGGTACAATAACCTGAGTTTTGACTACTTCTTAGGGGGGCGTTGGTATTACAGCACAAAAATCTTTAAAATACCTGGGTGTTTGGCTCTCCAGTGACCTATGCAGCTCGACTCATTGTAATTTCATAGTTTAAAAGGCCAGGCAGAGGGCTGCGGTTGTCAGGAAGTCTTTCAAGTCGGGCGACCGGGCCACCTTAATCTGGGCTTTTAAATCATATGTCAGGCCTATACTCGAATTCGCGTGTCTGGTATGGAACCCCCATTTACTTGGCGATATCGAGTGGGTGGAGTCCGTTCAACGGAGTTTCACTAAGTCCTTGCTGAGGCTAAGGAAACTTGACTACCGGAGTGGGCTCCGGGTTTTGGGGCTTGATTTCCTGGAACTCAGAAGGCTGAAAGTGGACTTATATTTGGTGCATTCCATCTTCCACAGCTCAATTTTTGGAGACTTCCAAGGGTTTTTTGAGCTGAGGGTAGTATGTACACCCGTGGCCATTTTGGAAGCTCGTACAGGTTGAATCGTCCAGGTTGAATTGTCGACAAAAATTTTTTTCTGGTCGCGTGATCATCAGCTGGAATGCGCTCCCGGCATCTGTTGGCTCGGCGCCAACTCTATCTCAGTTCCGTTTGCGGCTGAACTCTATAGTTTTTTGTCCCGGTTTTAATGGGTACTGTTTTTTGTCTGCAGTTTGGTCGTTTGGTGAACCTTTTTAGTGTAAATTTCCTTTTATCTTTGTATTATTGTTAGTTTTTAGTTTGTTGTGTATCACCTGTATGCATGTTTAGTAAGTCAGGCATGTTAGTGGTACTTTGGTATCCTTCTGTCAACCTGTTTTCACTTTTTTGTGAAATAAACTGTTCTTATCTTAGTATAAAAGTGCGCAGAGATGCAAAA
>JAHWFP010007945.1:0-11733 GCA_023313725.1 Lithobius niger | reverse complement strand
AAATAATAAGGCGTACTTTTTGAAACCCTAACGTGAAAATTACTACTATTTGTAGCTGTAACGTTGTTGAGTATTTGCCTCTTGAACATAGAACGATAAATGGTAAACTACGTTAACCGACAAGCGGATTCGCGATTTAAGGAGCAGCCATCAGTGATACTTCCGCTCTGAAATTATGGGATGGCAACCGCCTTTACGAGTAAACATGGTGAGCAGTAACTCAATAATGCACAGAAACCCGACAATTAGAATAAAACACGCACAGTTACAGTAAAACTGTGATACTGTTTGCAAAATGTGTCCTAGCACAGGCAAAAAGTTTGAACTAATTTTCCAATAGCTGTTCGATTTTAGAAATTGATGTTTGCATCGTTTTTAAGATACACAATGTTTTCGCATTTGTGGCAACCTGCCTGTTATAGGACTATATGCCTTGCCTTTTTCGCACACCACAGGAGCGATTATGAATGAATTATGTATTTCTCACGAATCTCATTCAGGCAAGAACTGTGGGCACCAGGAGCCTGCCATGTTACTCAAGGCAATTTAAATTCTTCGGTTTTTAAAAAATCGTTGTTTTAATCTGAAATTGCCGTTACGCCCTTCATAGGGCGTTACAATAATTTTGTAAATAAAATAAATAAATAAATTGATTGTAGGACTGTCCTCTCGCGAATCTCACTCAGACGAGGACAGGAAGTTAGCTCCGCCATGTTGGGGTTACCGGCTTCGGCGAAGCGCCTGAGGGACTGCAGATTACGAAGGTTTGGAAGGCACTGTTTCTAGTACAGTTGCAACTCCCTGCTCGAGCAAGCCAGCATACCGTGCGTTGTTTTTTTTTCCATCTATCAATTTAGCGAAACAATTGTTTGGTTCGCCATTAGCGTCGATATGTGGGTAGAAACGGGATTGAGTTTGTGCATATTGAGTAATACTGACGTTGGCTTTACACCATACTCGTGTTTCGCTAAATTGCTAGATGGAAAAGAAACGCACGGGCATCGACCGCCATTTTAGTTTCCTAACCCGTCAACAGATGGAAGAGCGAACGTTGGTGTGAAATCACTTCCGTTTTTACACTCTGCCTGCCTACCTACCTATTCTGAATATACAATCTTATCCTAAAGATATCCGACGAAACAAAGACGAATGTATCCGACCAGCAAAGAATAGAAATTCCTCTTATCACCACTGAAACTTGAGACGCATACGGAATTCGGCAATCGCACACCCGAAAACGCCAACGCTTGTGATAAAGCATGCGGAAATGGCTGAAAAATTTGGGTATAATTTCTGAACGATATTAAATCTGTAATGTAAGTTTTAGCAGACGTTTTAAAGTTATTCACCCTAGAAAGAGGGTACCATCGGCGGTAAACGATTTAGTGTCAATTATTCGCCCAGCCATTTACTTTAGTTTCAGTATGTAGGTCAGTATATAGGCCAGTTGCTGGATTAGAACCGACGCCCACTAACCACCGCTAACCACTCGGCTGCTGCTGCCCACTTTGTTTGCCAACCCCGGGAACAACTCACAAAGCTCGTATCGTGCTTGGAACTTTAAAATCGGCCCTGTTCCTATGGTTAAAACGCAATTGCTAATTTTAACTTTTATTTTTGTTCTTGTTCCTATTTTTATACCCCTAATCCTAAATGCCGAAATACGAATTTTATCAGTAGAATAATTAAAGCATCATTTAATTAAAATTTTGATGTTTTCTGACTGGATGTGCTGAATCCTGTGCTCCACTCTTTCCTTCCGTCTAATGGCCTGGACTTAATTAGTTTTTAATCTACTTTAACAAAACACTAACCCTTTGACGTCACAAGGAAAAAGTACAGTTTACTTAAGCCATGAGAGTTTAAATAGTTATTCAGATGGGAAACTAACTAAAATAAGAGTTTTAAAACTTGGTTAATTATTAGTAACGAACGAAAAACAGAACGGAGCCATTGAGGCGATAGCAACTTCAAAATTAGTTTCTTTAACTGTGCTCTCCTTGCGTTGAATCTCTGCAGCAGAAGTCCATATTTGTTTTTGAGTTTGGGAATGGAATGGAGCCAAGAATTGAATCATACAAGTAAAACTATTTAAAATTGCCTTGGAAACTCTTCGTGAACACTGTTATTCGACCTGTCGGATGTTTAAAGGGTAGATACTACTTCCGCTAATAGACGAACCCGCCGAGTAATCAACAACGTCACATCCGGTTTGGGAGGCTCGCGCCGGAAAGGCAAGAAGACTTCCGTTTGACCGATTCAAGCCGCATCGCTGTGCGTTAACGGGTAACATATTTCACTTTGTCGAGTGCCTATACTAAAAGTATGGAACTGTGGATGGCGGACCCATATGATGAGCGAAATAAAGCGAAATTCACGATGACTTGCGACTAATGGCACAAGATGAAATGTCTATTTCTGTACGCCAGGCGTTTGTTTACACGTGAAAAACGATGAAAGCCTACTAGAGTTTGGAAATTTTGTTATCTTCTTTTTTATTCGGGTATAGTTCGGAATGTTATTTGTCATGTAAATAACATTTGTAATGTTACGCTTGTTTGTGCTGAAATTGCCCGAAGCCAACGAGACGTAGGACGCGCCAAGAACCAGTGCCACAAGCTATGACTGACTGCAAAACCAATACGGTGGAAGTGATAGCAGGCCACTGCACATGTATGGCATTTTAGTAGTTTCATGAAAATTGAAATATCCGAGCACATCTAGACATTTTAACATAATTTCTTCCCCCATAGCATTAACAAAAATAGTTTAAAAAAATTATTTTTAAAAGTTTTAAAAATGAATTTAGGAAAAAACCTACGGGAAAAAATAAGCTAGGAAAAAATAACAGCAAAGTTAAGCATGGAATAAAAAACGAAGGCTAGAATAAAATCCAAGGGCAAAAAAAATCTGAGAAAATCTGAGCCGTGGGGGAAAAAAAAGCCTAGAAAACTGCCAAAGTAAAAAAAAAAAAAGACTAAACTAAAAAACTCAAGGCTAAAGTTAAAGCCAACGGAACAACCTTAGAAAATAAACGTCACGAAAAAACAAAACCTGATGAAAGCTTGGTGAAATTCGGGCCAAGGCAACTGACCTTACCTAACGTTAGCCTAAAATAATAGAAAAGAAAAATCCAAGGTGAAAAAAAAGCTAGAGAACGTAAAGGTCAAGGGAAAAAATTCCGAATAAAAACACTCAAGGCTAAATTCAAAGCCTAGGGACAAAAAGTTTGAGAAAATAAAAGGCATGCAAAAAAAAAAAGCCTGATGAAATTCCGCCTAACCTAACGTAGACCTAACCTAACGTAACAACAAAATCAAAAACAACAAAACATTTATTTTTCCTTTGGCTATTTTTCCCACATTTTTTTTGTCCATGCTGCTTTTACCTTAGGTTTTTTTTCCATGGCTTTCTTCTTATTGTTTTTTTTTTCTCTTAGACGTTTTGTTTATAGATTTTTATTTGTTTTTTTTCCCTTCAGCCATTCATGCTTTCTGTTTCGTGTATGATTGAGAATTTACCATTCATGCTTTCTGTTTCGTGTATGATTGAGAATTTAAAAAAATACTTTAAGAAAGCATGAAAAAAATAAAGTACACGCAGTAAAAAAAGAATAACATGAAGAAAAAAAACAGCAACGTAATTATGGAAAGAGAGTTTATTTTTCTCTTAATAGAAGGGGGGGGGTGAGTGGGGGGGGGTGAGACGAAGCGAATGTATCTTGACTAAGCATTTACCTTGACATTTATTTTGTCACTCGCGATCTTAGGTACATAGTTTTCTTAGGTGCACCACGAGATGAGAACATTTACAACAGGCCTGCTTAAAACGTGCATAAATCGTGTTTGATTAAAACAACACATTTATAAACAAAGATAACAGTCTGCATTAAAGACTGGCCTTGTGAGGAAATAAGACACACTAATCTGAGAAAGAAAGAAAGAAAGAAAAGACAACTGCCCCGACTGGGACTCGAACCCAGGACTTCGGCTGACTAGGCCGAACACACTAACCACTGCGCTACCTGGGCGGATACTGGCTACAGGCTCAAGCCGAGCAAAGTAGCAGTTCAGTCTTGCTCAGTGGTGACCTAAAGGTCGCAAAGATACACAAGGAGGGAAAGCAACATTGCTTCTTGGCCTCCACACTAGAAATAATGCGAGTAACAAATAAAGAATAAATCACAAGGTAAAGGGTAAACGAAGCAAACAGTCTGCATTAAAGACTGGCCTTGTGATAATACAAGATACACTAATCTAAGGGAAGAAAGACAAGTGTGGAGGCCAAGAAGCAATGTTGCTTTCCCTCCTTGTATAAGTTTCTGACCTTTAGGTCACCACTGAGAAAAACTCAACAGATACTTAGCTCGGCTGGAGCCTGTAGCCAGTATCTGCCCCGGTAGCGCAGTGGTTAGAGCACCCGGCATAGTCAGCGAGAAGTCCTGTGCTCGAGTCCCAGTCGAGGCAGTTGTCTTTTCTTTCTTTCTCAAATTAGTGTATCTTTTATCCTTGCAAGGCCATTCTTTAATGCAGACGGGCTTGCTTCGTTTATTCTTTACCTTGTTATTTATTCTTTATTCAACACATTTTTTATGCATCAATACCGGCAAGTGTAGGCTATGTTAGGATAGGATACCTACAGCTGAAGGACACACTAATCTGATAAACGCACTCTTGAACAAAATACAAGTGTTCGTTTTGTTTCTCTACGCCAATTTCTTTGTAAATATAAATATAAATATAAGGAACCCAATGAGGATGACTTGCATCTTTGAACGGTGTGCTAAAAGCACTTTTACAAAATTTTGAGTAGTATTTTTCTCGACGTAAACAAAACATTACAACGTCGACTTGTTATGAAATGAGCAGAGCAATGTTGGAGCTTCAAGTTGGCTGCCACTTCTCTGTGCCTAAAGCGTTTGGCCACGTACTTCCATGGCTGACGTTTTTAGTAGGGACCTAAAAAAAATATTAGCTGGCACAATAAATTGGTCCCGGCTTTGTTGTTATATCTATATGCAACGCAAGAAGTAGGTACATGTTTTGATTAGATTTTGCCTTGAAAACGCACGCGACAGCGCTAGACCGGAAGCTTCTATTATCCCGTGCTCTTGGCGCCATCTGGTGGCTGTCGCAAACCCTAGGGCAAACGAATTCGTTTGTATCTCAACAATTTATTTATATTTTTTTTTACATTTTTTTCCTGCTGAACCGTCAGCCGTTTTACTTCCTTCCAGTAGTTTTGGATTAGAAATTAAAAGCACCAAAGCCAGCAAGTATAAAAAAAAACCCTTAAAATGCAAAAAAAAAATTCAGTAAAAACACAAAGATTCATCGATTACTGCAACCCGCTATCAAGTGCAAAGAATAAAAAACACAGCACACGTATTATGCCATGTCAAGGCCAACACAAACACACAAAATTTTTAGGTTTTGTTTTAAAATTCTGATTTTAAATTTTAAATTTATATGTGCGTTTGTGTTGGGCTTGACATGGCATAACACGTTTGCTGTATTTTATTCTGTGCATTTGACAACGGGGTGCAGCAATCCCGAAACGTTGTGCTTTTACTAATTTTTGTGCATTTTTTTTTGGCGTCCATTTCGGAGTTATCGATTCGAAGACAAACCTTCGAATGCTGGTATTCAGGAATCTGTCCGTCGTCGTGTACTGCAGTAAAAATTGTTTTCTTGCTGTCATAAATCGACGCTGTCATGTTTCAAGCATCGTACGTCGTGTCGCGAGGCACGAGGAGAAAATTTGCGTCCGCGTTGTTGCCATGGTTACTACGTATAGACAACTTGAAAGCAGCATTCTCCGACAAAAGCGAGAAGCAGCCAGCAGATTTAGTATTGACCAAGTAAAAGCTAGTGAGCGGGGAAATTGTTCTTGCGTAAACGCGCCCTAATAGTAGTACTACAAAGCCTAGTTTAATATTGGTAATTTTTCGATATCATGAGTTTCATTCCGGAGGCTTTCATTCGTCGCTTGGAAATGCAACGAATGATTGACAAAAATTATCGACACCATCATGTTGCAGCGTAAAAAAAAAATATCGATAATACCATGTGCGGTCAATTATCAGTGTGATCACCATGTAAATAGCGATTATAAATCTTACAACTATAGCTCCGTTGGTTGTAAAGTTACAAGAATTGGCGTCTTTCATTTTTTTTTTGGACCGTTCAGAGTTAAGCAAGTTGTGTGTGGCTGAGCAGTTAAAGATGCATAGAAAATGGCTAAGCATGCAGAAATGGGGGAGGGGGTGAAACTAAGTACTATACTGATAACCTGAACTCGCTGCTTAGTACCCCACTAATGGTGATTGTGTTCGACGCTGACTTTAAAATCCTTCTGATCTTTATTATATTATTACAATTTTTCATTACTGTACATAAATCTACATTTTTAAATCTACATTTCCTCTACAAACCTAAGCTTCAATAGACGCTTCATGAAAACAAAACAAAAAACACAAAGATAAACCAAAACAAACATGGCGTATAGAAAAAACCAAACACAAAACAACAGAAAACGTGCATACAGTTGCATTGACTTTATCTCTGCTCTGATGTTGACGCAGTTACGTAATCTGAGTGAGTCGAATTTAACGAATCCGATTTTATCTTTTTTTAAGCATAAAACTAGGTTGCGTGGTGAGCTTCGTGCGTGGCGATGTCTGCTGACACTTGTATTGAGACACACAGTGAATCCATAGTCAATGGCTAACAAGCCTTAGCCATCAGTTAATGATTTAATACGTAATACTGATTACGTTAAAACGAGATTCTGATGTTCAGTGGATGGGATTTGGTTTTAGCAACACTAACTCGCGCTGCTAAAACCAAATCCCATTTTGAAAATCCCATTTAAATCCAAAAAACCATTCAAACGAACAGTTTAAATGCAAGAACACGAAGCTTTGGATCTCCACTTACGTTGCGACGCAAAAAAAAAGTTATAAATTACCAGGAGTAGCATAAAAGAGGGGCCGTAAGGCCTGGCATAGTCAATATTCCTTCTGTCGTTCTAGATCGCGACCACATGAATTATTGTAATTCTTCTATTATAATCCTACGTTAAAAATGTTGATGTGTAGGGTTTGCCAAATAAATGTGCGTGAAAAATATAACTCCTGCTACGTTTAGTACAGGCATACAGCCATTCGCAAGCAACAGCATTGCTTGAAAGCAAGAAGGAGTCTCTTTCACTTAGTGAAGACTGGATAAAAATGGTGGGCCTCGCTTCTGGGCTACGCACCATTTCTCACCCGGGCTACGAAGTTAACGCCTCGTAGCACTGCTTTGGTAAACTAAGACTCTGACGGATTTAAACAATTGTCCTGGAGCCAGGAAGCCAGAACCGCAGGATCTATTCCAGAGGTATACTGCTGTGAGCGCTCGTAAATCGCACTCACGATCAAATTTCGTGTAATCATGCGCATACCTGCATGAACCGTAGATCGAGCTTGTATGCATACCGAGTTTCATTTTCGTTTTCTCGGCAGTGAGTATCCCGCAGTTCTAGTTGGTGGAAGCTTTAGAGATTTTCCACGCGGTTCTCCACAGTTCTGATCACGCACTTGCTGAACTGCTAGCATAATTGATTTATGCGGTTTCTTTTGTCTGTCCACTAATTATACTGCGCTACTTACAATCCATAGCCTCCCAGACGGTCTTGTGAAAAAGGATGAAATGTGAAAGCGAGCGTATTACCTGGACACTCGCACATCGTAAACATCGTAAACATATCATATTTTGAGAAGTTAAATTAGAAACCAAGCATTCCTAATCAATTCGTGTATTAGGCTGGCGTGTGTAGAACGGCCGTTGATTCAGCGCTTTCTTTTGGCAGAAAAATGAAAAAATATATAGTTAAACCAGTAAATCCTTTTTTAATTGCGTAAAGTACTATAAATCACACAAGCCTTCTTTTTTATATATAGTGATAGACAACTTTTCGTCACTGGCATTACTTCCTATTAGTTGGTGTGTGAATTAGTTAGTGTATGATTTTCACACAACATATCGGTAGCATTTGCAATATCGGTAGCAATCGGGGAAGGGTAGATAAAATCCAGATAGATCGGTTATAAACCAAATTAAAGATATTTTCACTTCTCATCGACCGATTTTGACGTTTGAAAACACCATTTTAAAGGTTTTTTCACCATCTTTCCAATGGTCCAAACCCCAAGCTGCTGTCTCTTATTGTTTAGAAATTACAAAGCATTTTTTTTAATTTTACTAGGAGATTTGGCCTAGCTACTCTGGCAGCCGTTCCCATGGTTGAATGTTATAAACTACTCTCAAAGACCGACCTTTTTTTGGCCAAACAGCAAATGGCACCCGCTCTATTACGTCGACAGGGAAAGTGACGACGGCCCTATAGTTATAGACGATTGAGATGACGTAAACATGTCTCGAACCCGTGAACTCCGTACCACAACTAGACGCTCGTGCCAACGGAACCGTCCACTATGAAGACTAAATAGTGAATATAAAAAAAAAGAGTTAAGAGGTGGTTCGGATGGAGGATCGTCAGATTGTGATCTAGAATTCGTTGGCTCGAGGTCGGGTGACGTCCACTAAATGAAACATAACATGATAAAGGCATACTGAATATTAGCTTTTTCAGTGTCTGATTTTCACTGTAGCAGTAATATGTGTTCCTTTGCTCCCTGCAACGATGTTCATTTAACTGCAATTATTGTTAAATTCAGAAAGCTTTGGTGCGTTTGTTTTTAATAGTAATATAGCAGGTAGCAGTTGATTAGCAACGAGTCTGTAATTATGATCAGTTGCTGGACTATGATTTTCGTGTGCATTTTTGGAAATTAATATCGCAACATCAAAAGCAGCGACAACAGGAGCTTTTATACAACAATTGCATGGAAACACACTTTGAAATTTTGGCCAGCACAAATCAATCAAGCCTTGTTGACATTCCACTTTCAGCCAATCCTATCGTTTGATAGCGATGTCGCCGCGATATCGTTGTCAAACCGATCTCCACAACTGTTTAATGCAATGCCAATATTTAAAAAAAAAGTATGTTGCACTATTAAAGGAAGCTTTCATTCAAAACTGTATTTGGTTATTGTGACGTTAACTAATTTTGCTTATGTTCCTAATTTTGAAATGTTGACCTATATTCTGTTCTATTCTGTAAATATATAGTTATAACCTAACCAGGAAGATACTTCTCTATATCTGCTCTAAATTGGCGCAAACTGCGTGTCTTTATGTAGTTATAACTTAACCAGGAAGATGCTTCTCTATATTTTCACTAAATTGTCGCAAACCTCATGTGTTTATCTAGTAATAATCTAACCAAGAAGATACTTCTCTATATCTTTTATGAATTATCATAAACTGCATGTCTTTATCTATAACCTAACCTGAAAGATACGTCTCTATCTACTCTACATTGTCGTAAACAGTATGTCTTTATCTAGCTATAACCTAACCAGGAAGACACTTCTATATATGTGCTCTAAATTATCGTCAGCCACATGTCGTTTATCTAGTTATAACCGAACTAAGAAGATACTTCTCTATATCTGCTCTAAATTGTCGTAAGCCGCGTGTCTTTATCTACTTATAACCTAACCAGGAAGATGTTTTTCTATATATGCTCTAAATTGTGGCAAACCACATGGCTTCATCTAGTTTTAACCTAACAGGAAGATGCTACTATCTGCTCTAAATTGTCACAGACTGCATGTCTCTGTTCCAAAATGTCCAACATTTCGCGTTTTTAAAGCTAGACCAAACGTCAGTATCGGTATCTAGGTGCATGTTTGTTGCCGATTCTGACCAATACTTTTACCGACAATTCCGCCAACTCCAGATTGGTCTGTTGATCAAACCTTAAATTATGGGATGACTGCAAAAAAAGCACACAAAAAGTTCTTCTCGAGTTGAAATTTTTTTTTCAGTATTGATATATTTTTTTAAAGTTTTTCTCGTCTTTAGAAAAGAACATCTAAGGTTCACTCGTGTTTAGAAATGGATAGTGGACCTTCTCACATTTCGAAATATGCAACCTACAGTTGAACGTGTCTTTCGAAAGGGACAGTTAACCTTTTTTGGTTTTAGAAACGAATCGTCAGATTGTCTCGTTAAAAATAGGCACAAAGCTCGTAAGGTAGCTTCTTTTGAAAATACCTACAACCCCGCAAAAATTTTTCAATTTATGTTTGGTGTCAAGGTCTGATTGGGAGGGGTCAGGCTTCCACGGAAATATACCGCAGGGGCTTTGGAGCCCCCACGCATGGGGAATGGTGCTCGGCAAGGGAACCTAGGGCAGTGCCCTAAACGTTCCCAACAGAGTCTGGGGACCTGGAAGCTACCGTATTTTTAATAAAAATGTGCGTGAATTTGAAACGTTTTCCAACAACTTAGTGATACAATTTTCATACGAGTCGTAATTCATTTCAAATATTCAGAAATCTTTTTTTTAATAAATGGCTCTTGCAGTGGGGGGCATCCCCAAGAAGTCCCTGGTTCCCAAACGTTCCAATCCGAAACTCTTCGGTATGGCTTACAGTATTAAAAGCGATAAGGTTTCGAGGGGTGCTACTTATTGACATTTGCGACATCGTGGATAGAGAATTCTTGCTTCAGTAAGTTTTACGACACAAATATAGGATTGGAGAACACAGACTAGAGGAAAAATCCCGCGTGGAACGTAAGAAGACTTGAGAACGTGTTTGTTTTTCATCTTATTTTATTTTTCGTAGGGTACGCGTTATTGCTTTTAGATAAGGTACCAACAGCAAGAAGCCCCCAACTCAATTTGCCGAAGCTTTATACGTATTCCAAAGTTTTTTGGGGGGAATCGATACCCATTATTTCAGACATACGTTATCAATGTTTGAAGTCGAGAAAAAGCCTTGTCGTCGCTTTGCAAAATGGCCCCAGGCTGGGAAATTTACGATGGCGCTGGCTCGACAGTTTTTTTTATGGTTTTTGTGCATTCAATTTTTGTTCGTTTTCGTTGATTGAGTGAGTGAATTGTTGATGATAAAAAAAAAACCTGGAATTAAATTAGAGAAACCTGCAAAAAAAAAACTTAAAAATGAAGACGCGCATGCTTTGATGCCAAAGCGTTCCTGTTGACGCTGTCGTCAGCTCTTCACTGCTGATGTGACTTGACTTAATTGCTAACGGCGGCTAATAAAAATGGGCTATAAAAATGTGACTTTTAGTAATAAAGCGGCTATTTATCTTCAATAATTTGCGTTTTTTGCCGATCTGAAAAGATATGAAAAAAAATATAAGAATTAGTATTTTAGGCAGACTTGTCTTCAGAAATGACGTGCCGTTTATACCAAAAAATGTTTAGACAACATGTTGAAACAATTTAGCTCTTTAGCTTATCTGAACGTGAAGTAAGTGTTATCCGTTTTGTCGTATTTATTAATAAATAAGTACAGTTCAGTTTTTTGCCTTTTTTTTTTTAGAAAAAATACTGCTGAGTTTGTCTCGCTTTAGAAAATAGGTACAGCTGAGGTTATTTATACTATTTACAAACATAAATGAGTTTAGAAATAGGTTCTTTAAACAAACTGAAAATTGCCAACGAAAACTAACAAAGTGGTGTTCCTATATTCGTCACCATCCGTAAACGACTCAAACAGCTCAATACTCCTTCACTCAATACTCCTTCACTCAATACTCCTTCAATACTCCTTCAATACTCCTTCACTCAATACTCCTTCAATACTCC
>JAHWFP010007943.1:0-17212 GCA_023313725.1 Lithobius niger | reverse complement strand
TGGTGGTGGCTCGCTCAACAAACTAACATTACGGCGCAAATGGAAAAAAAAAACAAATTGGACAGCATGCGCCTGTCGAGGAACAGTGCTGGAGCGCAATCCGCTTAGGTAAAAAGTAGCGGAGCGCCGCCCCGATCAGTTTGGCATTACTACCGATGGATCTCAACTAAACCATGCGTAATGGCTGTTTGCCGTGACGTCACCATGAGTTAGCCAATGACGAACGAGAACAATGGCTGTTTGGCCGTCTGATTGGACTAGCCCAGTCACGTGATATGCACGTCACAGCAAACAGCCATGGCGCGTTGTATAGAACTTCTAAGATTCCATCTACAATTTAAGTATATATAGGCTACAATCACAGTTTGAGGGCAGGATTCTTTTTTATTTTAACCGTGCATTGCCGTTTGTGTTTGTGCATTTATTTCAGCAATTTTCAGTCATTTTTTTTTTTTTTTGCGATTTATTAATTTTCACAGTTTGAAGTTCCCGCCACGAAACCAATATATTTGCTTGTGCAATACACAAAAAACACTTCTTGCCGTTGAATTAGTTTACAGGGCCATAAATAAAAAATAAATAAACTTAATCAAAACAGTCCTCTCATCAACACAGTCTACAACAGTTGAGTTTTCAAAAATTTTATTGTAGAATTAACTGAGAAGCCATCGTTTAGCCTAATTCACTTCCTTTTTTTACTCCTAGTACCATTCTTTGAAACCTCGCCACTTAATTTGTTAAACAAGTTTGGTGTAATTCTTTAATTTTTCACCATAGGTTTTTTTTTTTACATTAATGCAGGTTTATTCAAAAACCAGACACTCTAAGAATGTTAGCACTTGTTGCGTCTGACGTGGTGTATTTCTCATGAAGGCAAACGAAACTTTACATCACTCTTTTTACACCAGTGTATAGCGTTTTTACCGAAAATGTAAAAAAAAAAATCCTGATCGTACATAATAAGGCCGAAAGATTGTTTAGAAATAGGTAGAATTAACTCCAGTAGGGTGCCAGAAGAGCTGGTTAGTCTCTCACACTAACTTGGTCAATATTTGTGACTGGAACTTTATTGTAAGTGGTTACACTAGCTGATCGTTTTACTGCAAGAAAGTAGGGTCAGTGCCGTGCTGAATACTCGTTATCACACTCTACCACTACAACTATCTCATCGCTTGCACATCGTCCTAGGATAGGGGTTGGAAGGAATCAATAGCAGGGTAGGGGGGTCCATCAACAAGCTCGTAAAAATGTTTAATCATCATTCGCTCTTGTATTCATAAGCGAATTTGTTCGAAGATTATGACGTAGAAGGAACGATGTGATGAGGGGGCAACGGGGAGGCTGCAAGTGCCACAACTCATTTCATCCCTCCCCCCTCCCCCCCCCCCCTTTAGGAATTATATTCTTTCTTTAAGTTCCCTGCACGGCTATGCTGTAAGCAATCTCGCACTTTAGGAATTCATACGTCATTCCGAAAGCACCAAAGGTCATCCCTTCATTTGCAATTTTAATGTCACAAGGTCGAATGTCTCTTTAGGTTGGCATTTAGCAAAACTGCATTTGTACTTCATACTTTCATACGTGTGCAGTGACACCTAGTCTTGGCATGGCTCTAGAAGCACGGGAGAGGGGGGGGGGGGGCAAACGGAAGAGGAGATGGGGGGTGGGGGGTGAGGGGGAATACGGAAGGAGGACTGAGGCTTATCTTGTTGGCGCAGAAGAGACCACCATGCCCACTGCGGTAATGAAGTGGACGAGGCTAATATCAAGTAAGTTATTCGTACGCACGTGCAAGGACTGTCCTATTAAGTCCGAGCGAGCGAGAAAGAGAGAGAGAGAGGGTGAGAGACGCGACTTGGTTGCTAGGGGTGACGGATGAAGCTCCACTCGGAAAGGGACGCAAATTTCTCTTTTAATGACTTCCCTCCCTCGTCTCATTTGTTTCCATGGTAATCGACACTGCGTGTTACCATGTGTGTTTACCGTGTATACACCATGCGTGTAGCCTATACCACGTAAACCATGTTTTTCGCATTGTTGAAGTACACTGTATCCACAGAAGGATAATAAGTTAAAAGTACCTCATGATGATTGTTTAAGGCATAGTGACCGTCGGCCAGATGACCAGGAGTGGTTAACGCTCGCTAAAACCATTTGAACCCCTTTGACTTCCAGGCTATCTCCTTCCAGTCGTATTCCCGGGTAGGAATGTCAGTGGCGCGACTCGACCTCACACCCGCTTGACTGTGAGACCAAGCTTCTTACTCGGTCTTCGTTTGTAAGCTTCATTCGCGTTCCATAGGAACCATCACGATGCTCGTTTTTTCTCAATTTTCTTAATTATTTTCCTTCTTGTTTAGCTCTTATTCATAAATCACTGACAAAAACAGTAGACAAGTAGTGCACAGTAATAAAAAGGCTTAAGTTTGTAAACGAGGCGAAACTTGAAGCTCAAGTTTGCAGACGATTTTAAAATTGGATCCGAAAAATTGTGAGCCACGAAAACTGAGTTAACTAAGCAAATGAGATAAATTCTGTCTGTAGACGGTCGTTGTAATGGCAATTGCCTATTTCCTTTGCCAAAAGCTGTTGACTCCATACAGGCCATACAAATCCAATTATAGAGTACAACCTGTCTGATAGAGTATTATCCTCTGTGACTTTAACTAAAGGTCTGGATGTCTGGTTTTCCTAGGATTTGAAATCGACAAACCACCGTAGAAAGTAAAGAAAGAAATCACAAGGTAAAGGGTAAATGAAGCAAGCAGTCTGCATTAAAGACTGACCTTGTGAGGATACACAATACACAAGGTCAGTCTTTAATGCAGACTGCTTGCTTCATTCACCGTAGAAAGATTGTGGCAAACGCCTTTGGCTGTTGGGGTATTAAAAGACGATGTTTTACTTCTGCAAAATGTAGCGGTTCGCGTGTAGTCTTTAAAGGTTTTTGTGAGAACGCGCAAGGCCGGCCTGGTCACCGCATCTGCTGCGGGACATTGACCTTCTGGAATCGGTCCAACGTTGTTTCACACGTAGTCTGTTGGAATTTCGGGATCTTTCCCCCGGTTATCGTCTGCGGAGGGGGGAGGGGTGTTCTACAACCACTTGAATTTCGGAGGCTGAAATCAGACTTAATTGGCTATAAAATTGTTCACGGTCATTTTTCAGTGGACTTACCTTGTTTTGAATTCAGTACTTGCTGTTCAACTCGTGGTCATCCATTTAAGCTGCGAGTCCAGACATCGAGACATGATTGTAGGGGGTGGGAGCACCTTGGAACTCGCTTTCTTATGTTGTGATTTGTGCAGTCTCAGTGGGACCTTTTAAATTAGCCCTTGACAAAGTCCCTCTTATACAGTTCTTGAAGCGACAATATTAATTCTAAATTGTGCTGGAGCGGTGTTAGTTGGCGCATTGCCCTCCCGTATCCCATACCACTATCCCATAAACACTAAAATCGGAATGAGACTTCCCTTTTTACGATAGGCCTTTAGGTATTTATTTAGGTATTAATTTTGTTATACGAACAAAATCCTCTTGGACAAAATTACCCCAAGGGGCACAAGGACAAAACCCCACCTCAATGAAGAGCATTTTAGGGAAAACTCGCCCAAGCGAAAACAATAAAAAAAAAAATATTTAAAAAGTCTTTTTTAGCCTTAAATCATTTAAGCACATTAATGGATGTATACCGACTCAGTTATTAACTTTACCGATAAAAGACAAAATATAAAAGCAAAACAAAACAAAAAACATAAAATTCAAACAAAATTAGCTCTCCCTTCGACGGGAACAACACTGCAAATAGTAGTCGATAAGATGGACGGAGCAGGACAAGCGTTTTAAGTATTATTTTTTACAGAAAAAAACTTTTCATATTAACGTTATTTTTTCGTTGTTGCTGATTTTGTTAGCATACTGTACAAAAAGTGCACGAGTGGCACAAAGAAGCATTTAAACACAAAACAAAACACGATGGCCATGCAAGAGTAGTAGTGCACACTGATTCCGACACCGACTCCAGTTCTTGACTTGCTCGATTTCAAATCGCATGCGGTTTCATCAAAAGTTGCGTGTGATAGCCTGGACTAGCCGTTATTTTCGCGCATTTTTTTTGTAAAACGCATGCGATTTGAAAAGCGAAACTGGGAACTAGGGCCCCTGGGCAAGGTTCCTTTGTGTTGGACTGATTGGGAACCCCTCACTTTGGTTTGCCCATACTGATTACCCTTCAAAAATAGCATAAACACCAAACTTCAGCAATTATTTCGTAAATTTATTTTGTTTAATTTTCCAATACACCATTATTCCAGGAGATGCCCTTGAAAATACTTTCTTAATTTCTAACATTCTTAGCACCACCTCTCTAGCGACACCATGCAAAGTCAAAAGGTACATTTAACGACTTAACGATATAATTAATATCACCTCGTTTCTTTAGAAGCTTCTTAAAGTTGTTAAAAAAAAGCCTGTGCAATCAACCCTCCCACTTTACTCAAATTTAAACCAAGTTTTCGCCAACAAAGCCCTCTGACGTCAAAACACGAGCCTTAAATTTGCTTCAGTTAGAATTATTTCGCCTACACACAATCGCAACGAAATTTAGCGAAATAGTCGTAACAGCTCTAAATTCTGATGTAATTATCAACCAGATAATCCATTGTAAACGCCTGCTTGTCACCGTGTTATATGGGAGTTAGGTCTGAGAGGTCAAATGAGGTATTTTGCAGCAGTTAGGGAGCAATTTTGTCGAGGTTAATGGAGTCGGCCAGCTCTCATCCTTTCTGTCCATTTTCATTAGGCGCTAAAAGCGAAGCAATGCTCCAAGCGTTAGCCGCTAAATAGATTTAGCCCTGCGGTTTGCCAGGTGTGAGAATCCCTTTCTGCAATGGAAGGCTGGGTTTTGTTGAGAGTGGGTTCCGCAGGTTGGTTAAGTTCCCGAAGGGTATCAAAACAAGTGGATGCGATGTATATGTACGATGTGATATGATGTGATAGGAGATGATCATGATATGTGATATGATGCTATTGTAGCCCTTTTGCAGCAAGGTGCAGGCTGCCCTCCGTCGCCTCCACCGCCTACAACACCCTCATCTCCACACACAGCAACTCGTCGTCTCGTCGCTCGCACGCCGCATGGATACAGAGTACTAAACGTGTAATGAAAGGGGTTAAACCAGCCAGAAGTCATATCGTAGAACAATCCGGTTTTTTTTTTATAATCACTGTTATCATCACTGGAACTCGCGCTGAACGTTTTTATTGTTAACTTGTCTCACGTTCTAAGTCATTATTTGTACCACTACGTTATCCAGAGCTATCTATAGTGTCCGCAGCTTTACTTGAGTTCGCCCCACAATGAACACAAATAATCGATTGTACGTTTTTGGTAGCAGAGTGCCTTGTTGATATCCAAAATAGTTACAAAAACAATAGCGGCCGTCGATGAAAGCATCCCCCTCCAGGAAGACGTAGCCGATCATAAAATACGTACAGGACTCAAGATACGCTGCGCACACTTTAAGAAGCTTTTCAGTTTTTGCTATCCCAGTCAACTTCCGGTAATGGCTGGGCCTTTTCCCGCGATGCTAAAACGCTTCTCAGATCACTCTGGACAATGTAGGGGTACAAATAATGACTCAGAACACGAGACACGTTATCAGTAAAGCCGTTCAGCGCGAGTTCCAGTGATGATAATAGCACGTAAGCGTAAAATTTAATAACGCTCAATATAGGTATGGATTGCTGTACGATATAACTTCTAGCTGGTTTCCCTGTGCCTCCACGTCATGATAATGAGTAGACGGCGTGAGGGAAGATTTAGCTTGGAAAATTTCCCCAAGCGGAAAACTAGGATCTTTCACATGCCACAAATCGACATGAGCACGAGACACCACAGGGTCGTCCCGAAATTGCCATGGAGGGATGAGGCATGATGGAACCCGGACTTCCCGGACAGGAGACGGCTGTGCTAACATTCAGTCCACCTGACTGTCCTAGTGGGTTTATAAATGTTTGTGGATATAGGGGGAAAAAACGCCCCGACAAAACGCCCCCCAGTAAAAAGCGCCCCTAACATGGCCCCGCCCCCGGGGGGGGGGGCCCCGGGGGGGGATTGGGGGGGGTTGGACGTTTTTTATAAATGGACGGTTTATAATTCACTACTTAGCTACTTTTGTCCTTAAATGTTGGTGTAAAGAATCCAGACCATCATCTCCAATTTTGGAAGTCGCGATTGTTCTCGACTGTCTCCTCGGAATATCTCACAATTTTAATCTCACTGCCTTACGTTTTACAAGTTTTTAAGAATGAACGAATAGCTTTCAAATGAAACGGAGAAGTGTATTAACGGTGCAAATTCACTAGAGTAATCCCCTGTTTTTTCCTTAGGATCATTTTTCCAGGGACATTTTGTTTGGGGCGGTTTATTGCAGTTCTTTTCCCCTCTCTTAGAATTTGGTTTTAAAGCTAATAAAAATTAACTCGTAAAATCAGTTACCCATACAATTTTTGTTCTGAAAATCACCATTAGAATCCAGGAAAGACAGCAGCAACAACACAACCTCCATTTTTTTTGTTACCTAAATACACGACAGGTTTACGAAAGATATACAAAACAGAACAAACCACTGTCTCTGACCCTTTGAATAAAGTCCCCTACGGCCTGACCCCTTCTCAGAACAATGATGAGATGACGGAAGACTCCCCCCCCCCCCCCCTTTGTTAATAACACGTGCTCTCTCGTACCAGTTTGCTTTTCCATGGTCTACAAGAGCGTCGTGTTTACGATAACTCCAGGGGCTTAAGATGGCGGTCCTCGCGCACACCATCATTGCTTGTTCTCTAGTAATCTTTATCATCATGCCGTGAAAAGGATGTGAAAACAAAAGGGAAGTAATGGTTGGTTTTAAAGAACAAAGTACGTGTCATTGTTGAACAGAATTGGTGTCTCTCGGTAAAGAAAACGCTCACCTGTTGTGAGCATTCTACGTAAGGGTGGCCGCACGCCAAATTCGACAAAACGTCGCACGACAGGACATTTTGTCGAAACCTGTCTCAGCATGCTGCAGACGTTTCCAAAACCATATGAATGATCTGAGCGCCACACACCGGTTGCGACGTTGTTGCGAGACGTCTGTAGGCGTCTCACGACAACAAAGCGAAGCTCCTTCTAGTTTCGTGTGACGGGGTCTCTCCGCCAGATGCGACGTCTCGCGACGTTTTGTCGACTTTGGTGTGCGACCACCCTAAGGCCGGACACACACCAAATGCGACAATTGTCTCACGACAAGACGTCTCATGACAAAACCTCGCGAGACGTCGCTTCTGGTGGAGAGACCCCCATAGCCTTTCTGTGGAAAGAGTTTCGCCTTGTTGTCGTGAGACACCTAAAGCCCTCTCCAGACAGAAAAAAATTTCGCGCGAAGCGATGCGTTACTACGTGCCTACAAGGTCAAAATTGCTGCAATCGTGTGGCTGGTGTTATGTTTAAGGACTAATATTGACATCTTTGATACACCATCTTGCACAGAAACGCAGCCGCGAGCTGCCAGTCTGATTAAGGCTTAAGATGTCTCGCGGCAAAGTCCCATCCATTGTGTGGCAATCAACTCATTACTAGGGTTGTGGAGACGTCTGCAGCAAAGTAAGACAGGTTTCGACAAAATGTCTTGTCGTGCGACCTAATGTCGCCTTAAGGCCTCTCCAGACAGAAGAAAATTTCGTGCGAAGAGATGCGTGACTACGTGCCTACAAGGTCAAAATTGCAGCAATCGTGTGGTTGGTGTTGCGTTAAGGACGAATATTGAAGTCTTTTTTACACCATACTGCGTCGCCGTGTAGCCGCGAGCAGCCATTCTGGTTTAGGGCTTTAGAGTTGTATTCACTTGACTGTCATTGAAAAGTCGAGATGTTTGCCGGGTAATGCTATTGCGGCTATGCTTTCAAATCCTTTATAGTATATTCGATGTTGAAAAAATTGTATTTTATAATTAAAAAATAAATAAAAAGTGCGATCCATTTCGCCCCAAAAGGTGGGGTCATTTTGATCGCCGGTCTTCTTTCAACCGGAAAAAGTGTTCAACAACTTGAGGGGAGTGATTGATCATTATTTAGACTTTTTAAAAATTCTTGTGTTCTATTGCTACCATACAGCCAACAAGTTTGATTTTCAGTATTTATTTTAACATTCAAAAAGTAACCACCACCATATGTTACAAAAATGTTCAATTAACTGCATGGTTTAAAGTCTCTGAGAATTTGACTAACACTTCTGTTCAACAATTAAGTTTAGTGGTGCACTTTATTCTTGGCAAGCAATAATTCCAGTCAAAAGTTTGCAGCTAATTTTGGAACAGTACATTCGCAGTATTGAATTTCTTCAAGACCGCGATTCCATTTCTGGGATACCAAAGAAAGTCAGATGTTTTTTTGCATGTGTCACTCACCACTATAAATAAGAAAAACATTGTTATTGCACCATGCTTTAGACATGAACTCAACTTTTTTAATTTAAGTAACGACGCTGATAAAAGCCGCTCCATTTTACGGTATATTTTAATTATTTAATATCTTCCCCTCCATCTCGCCTCTATAGTCAAACTAGAGTCAGCTGGGTCAGAGCACTCTAACTTCCACAACTCGGTTGGTGTAGCTTACGATCAGGCGCCAAGTTGAGGTCACGAGTGGGTTTATAAGTTAAGTATAGGTGTGGTTAGGGTTTTTCGTATAGATATCGACAATACCGTCATCTACGCGGCTAGCATCTGGAGAGCTAGCTGCAAGGTGCACTAAAAGCTGCAAGGTGCATTAAAATGGTAGTAAAAACAACGGCATTTCTAGTCAAGCCAGTGCTATGAGAGCGGTTTGTTATGCTTAAAAAACGCTGTTTTCTCCGATCCCTTATGCTGCGAGGTTGTAAATCGAAAAAAAAAGGTTCCACTTGCTAAAATTTTCATCAACTGCCAATAAATCGAAAAAAAATTGCCTAAGAAATCCGCTCTAACAGCATTGGCTTCAGTAAAACGCTCTTCTTTTTCCCCTTCATTGTTTATCCAGTGCCCCTTGTACCTAGCCCGATTACTGGCTCCAGTATACAGTATGTCTCAGTAGTCCTAAACCAAGCCTATACAGTGTAGGCCTATACGATGTACGCCTATACCATATTAGGCCTAAGGTGTACAAATCAGCAAACTATGAGCAAAATATGCACCTAATGGGAGTAGCAAATGTCTTCCACAATAAGCGTTCACTCACAGTAAACCCAGGACTCAAATCCAGGACTTTCCTCTGGGTGTAGTACAGGCCTATCCCATATATAGGCCTATATCATATAGGCCTACCTGGTTCAGGACTTCTGAGACATACTTTAGAGTTACATGTAATGATATGACGTTATTGTCACTGCTGTATAGAATCACACTAAAATTAGCATCAATTCTGTACGAATTCAAAGATTTGTAGTAGCAGCGAACCATCGCATTTTACTTGAACTATACGACTTGCTTCCTTCAAGTCTCACTATCATCTCGTTGACTTCTCGTTTCTCGATTCTTGGGCCTAAGGCGACTCTGACTCTCTGATAGATTGCATGCACAAAATGGCCGCCCATGAATATGAGCGATGTGGCGACTGCACGCCCATCGACCGCATCGCGACCGCGCAACCTCCATCTTCATCCGCAAATCGGATCTCCACTTCCTTACATCCCCTCCTCATTCGATTCCTCCCAAATCTTTCTAAACCGTGTGGCGTGCGTGACACTGCAACAGGGAGGATTCGGGGTAAATGTGGGAAGGCTCTATATTTAAAGTAGGCCTACGCTGCTTAAACGATTAAGTGATAGTATGATAGTACGTGATAGTGATTGTAGTGATAGTAACGTGTAGCCTAGAGCACACTTTACGTAGATTGTGGTGTATTTTGCACGTCCAGTTTGTTGAAACCTATGCGTGGAACCCCAAATGCACGTTTCGTTTGCAAGGTATAGTTAGTTCATTCTGTAGGAACCAACATAACTGTTTACAGCAGAACTTGCTCGCCCTTCCTCCCCCCCCCCACCTACAAAATGGCGACTCAAGAAATTATTTAACGGGATTCAATTGGTACTCTGCACCCCACCCCTCCTTGAATTAATTGTATGTCTACAATTTTGGCGCTAAATTTGTTACGATTAATAAATATTAATCTTAAAAATACATTTTCAAATGAAATGTGCACAAGCAAAAAATTGACCGTTTTCAAGTTAAATAATAGGAAATAAGTTGTAAATTTATTATCACCAATCGTTAAAAATATAACCTAGTTAAAAAAAAGTGTGTATTTTTATCAGAAAAGGGGTGGGGACGGTCGCACCATCCGCACATGCTAAATCCGGTGTCGCTAAATCCACCCCTGCGCCCTTGATAACTGTGATCCGGAGAAAACCTACGCCCCTGCACCCCCATTTTTCGGTCTGTATGTATTACATAAACTACGAATTTAGGACGTGCTCTTGAACATTAAATTATAGAAATTATTCGTAATCAGGAGTCGGTGCGAGCAATATGGTTTAGATGTTACAAGCCAAACGCCACTTTTGGGGCCCTTTTTCGCCGCCGTCTTTGATTCTCACAAATTGAATATAACGTTTGTAGCAGGCAGGCAGGTCAGTATTTGGCAGCCATCCGTTTCTTTTCAATCTGATGTCTCGCCCATCACATCACCTATAAGTTTTATTACTATTCGTTTAGCATGCTAATCGTCGAGCAGGATACGAACTACAGCACAGTACAAAAAAAAATGCTGTCACTCTTCCTTGAAACACTATCTGGATGAACGAACATGTCGTTATTTACTGAAGAGCTAATGCAGTGGAGAAATTGAATAGCTTTGTGGCAAAAAATGCTGTACGGAAATTTATTTATTTGTACGTATAAGCTATTTTCCGGATGATTATTGGGATTAACTTAGTGAATTACTAGATTTTTGTCAGTTGCCGCTATTTGAGAGTAGATTTTTGGACTCAACGTGCAAAAATTCACCGATGCGATTTGCAATGAAATGAAATGAAATGGGTCACTCGTGGCGGCCATTTTCTCTACTCCCCTAATATTGTTGTAGGTCGGGCCGGATAGTTTCCTGGTCATGCCTCGAGCCATGACCGTACTACATGATAGCGTTGGAGGTTACCAGCGTGGATAGAAAAACCGTGAACATTATTACCTTCAAACATTAGCAGCTCTAAGGCTGTGGGTAACATTACAGGGCCATGTTTAGAAACAATTCAAATAAAAAATACCAAAGGGAACGAAGTGTTAAATGGCGCAAGGCCAGAAGGAGTGAAGACTTTTTCTTCATCTGTAACCAAGGAGCGGGCTGGTTACCAAGGGGTGCGGCTTCCCAAACTTCCGCTGTTCAGCTTCTCGACGTTGCTGAAAGGTTCTAGACTTGCGTAGGCACTTGTACACATGCGAGAGTAGGCTACTTCCTTTGCTTAATTAGCAAAGGTCATCCGTACCTGAATGAAAAGCTGTACAACCCGAAACCACCTAATATGGCAACGCTCAATATTTTGCCGCAACAGAGAGTTTATCGGCCATGCTCGCACCAACAAGCTGGATCACCAACTTTACTCAAATCGTCTCGATTCATACTCCGCATTCATGTCATGCAATCCTATTATGTCTATTCGTTGCTATTCTCAACTTTCCCAGTATGCCTATTTCCGTCAAATCCGTGACTTTATCTCCCCAACTACCACGAAGCGGATGATTTGGTTAACTTTCATTCCAAAGTTACCCTCGGATTCCTTTATTGTGTTTGCCCTCATCCCATAAAAGATAAAGACCGTGGGATTTATTAATTCTACCGTACAAGTGGTGCTTGCTACTCTTTTAATCATAAGTCATTGCCCTAAATAAATATGCACTAGACTTATCGTGGTTTATGTCAGCTGCGCATAAAAGCTGTAATTTATGGCCCTCTACTCTTTTAATTTACACAGCAGATTAACCCTAATATTAATCAACGTTTGAAAATACGGAGTTTGCTCTTCGTCGAGGTCAACACTACTCACGGATCTCCTGACGCTCTCATTCGTCATACTGATAAATGAAGTTCGTTACTCTAGACATTACGAACACAATAACGTTCATCCCTTACTCGCATCTAATAACGTGACGGATAACGGTGGAATGTTTAACAGGGCCGACTGAGATAATCAGCATTTTAGTAGGCATCAACGGTATGGTGAGGACTCTTTCATTCTACCAGAAAAATGCTCGCCAGCAATTACTTTCCGTTAAGTGCTCGCCATATGAAACTATTTGCAGAATAAACAATCGCTAGTCAGAAAAATTGCTTTTCTGCTAATTTTCTTAAAACCGAACTGGTTGTTTCCATGTGCTTCGTTTCCATGTGCACCCTTGCTTCTATTCAATGCCGCAACTAGCATTTTCCGTGGAGGGGGTGCAAAGGAAAACGTTGTGACTCTCAACAAGTACACAATTTTTGGACAAATGAGATAGTAACGCAGACCAAACAACAATGAATTATGTCCTTTTTGGATGCCTGGCTCGTAAATTTTGGACCCCCTGCCACCTGCGCCAGGGTGCGTTGCACCCTTTGCACCATCCCTAACTGCGACACTTGTTCAATTCTAAGTGTAAATTGAACATTTTTTTAAAGACCAGTAGTGATGTCACAAATAACCAGAAATATCACAAAAGTACGGAGCCCTGTACAGAACATACCAAAAAAAAAAATTAGGTTTGTTATCTCGACATAACCAATTCGTTATCTCGAGATAACAAACTATATTACTACTTCCGGTACTACTTCCTGTAAGATCGCAGAAACGGAAATTCGTTATGTCGAGATAACGAATTCGTTATGTCGAGATGACAAATTATATTTGTTATCTCGGCATAACCAATTCGTTATCTCGACATAACGAATTACCGTTTCTGCGATCTTACAGGAAGTAGTAACGGAAGTAGTACTGGATGTAGTAATACAGTTTGTTATCTCGCGAAAACGAATTGGTTATGTCGAGATAACAAACCTAATTTTTTTTATGGCCTTTACAGGGCTCCGTACAAAAGACATGCCAGTTATAGTTATGTTATAGTTATTGTTACAGTTGTAGTTATGTTATAGTTATTGTTACAGTTATAGTTATGTTATGGTTGCACCTTCAGTTGTAGAAAAGAATGAGTATGGTGCCTTGCGATTTCGTCCTTAGCAAAAAAGGTAGAAGACGCTAAAAGATTGGACGAATGCATTTTAACAAAACAGTCAGAAAAAGACTGTATATATTTAAACAGTCTGCATATTTAAATTTATCAAATATATCATCCTAATATTATTTTTTCTTATAATTTAATTGTATTTTTAGGTATTTTAGGTTCAAATTTGAGCCGGATTTCGTCCAGTGACCTATGGATAGTAATTTTCAACCAATGATTGATGGTCTTGGTCGACTAAAAGCGCAATGTTTACAGCGTGAGTACAAGAAATGACTACAAACAACAAGCAATATATAAACCAAGCTACAAAATATTTACAGGCAACTTGTAAATATTTTGTATATCCATGCCTGTATGGCAGGACACTTATTCATGATTCCTGTGTTATTCAAAATGGCGGGGCTCTGGGTGCTAGCAACGTTTTAACCTCCTTGTATATTTAAATTTCGTCCATTTTGTGACCATGACCATCAATAATTAGGTTGAAAATTAAAATTTCGTTTTCATATATGCTTTGCAAGGCTTTGTTTGGCCAGGAAACAACTTTTTTACTATTAAGGTCGAATGCCTCTTTTGGCGAGCAGATGGTGGGGTCAATTATCCGGTTGGTCAGCAATTGCTGGAGAGCAACGGTCAGCAAATAATTTTTCGGACACGATCACAGAAGGACACAATTCAGTTTTTGTAGAGGTCTAGGACAAGATTTAGTCGGACGATCTCTTTTCAGCAGATTGGGTCAGGACGTCATGTAACCTTTATGATTTGTTTCGCCTGTTTCTTCAGGCATAGTTCTCTTGTACCCTCTCATCACGGTTGAGCACTAACCAGGGACGTACTGGCCATACGGTAAAACAGGAGGATTCCCGGAGGTCTTATACTCCGATGGCCTGTCAGGGGTCTATTAAAATTTTTTCATGATGACTGATTTCTAAGAAATGCCACAAGAGAGGAGCCTACGTAAACCATTTCCCTGGGCCAAATGGCCCTCCCAGTATGCCCCAGACAGTAACGTACAGTCCAGCCTAGCTACATGAGAAAGATGCTATGATTGGCTACTGGAGAGGGGACCCTGGCAAAGTCCCCATCGGCCAGTGCTGGCCAGAGTGATATGAGACTGTCTACAGCCTTCTTCCGCGGCTATGGGATTTATTAAGGCTTATTCCGGACGCTCTCTCGGTCCCCTGAGATAATCAGAGGCTACCCGGTTCGAATTCCTGGGTTTTCCCATTACCTTTCTAGACATGTTTTTTGCTCATCTAAAACCTTTTAGCAAAGTTCAACATTGAGTCGGTCCACGTATACGAGCAATAGTTTGATTTAGAAGATAACTCGACAAAACTTAAAAACAAAAAAAAATTAAATAAAAAATTTCGAGTCCAGTGAAGCATAAGCTAACGTTAGATACTTGTGTTATTATTACGTAAAAATAATAATTGACACTTTGATAATAATAGTCGCACTAAGAATAATAAAAAGTAAAAGCTGCAAAGTACACAAATAGCCATTACCAAAAGTAGCAAACAAAACTAAATTACAAAAAACACTAAAAAGCCATGAGTCAAGTTCCAAGTTAAACGGACATTCCTCCAAGCGCCATTTTTCTCGATCCTCCACATCAAGTATGGCCCCAAAGGTCTATTCCCTACCGTTAGTCTTTCCCTTCGTAAAAATCCGTTTTAAAATGTGGCTTCTAGGTGATTTTCTGTTGAATAATAATTAACTACATTTACTGCGTTCCGCAGTATATGATCCTTTGCGCGCTTACAATAACCATGACGTTTCATCTCTGTGTGTGAATGTACTAATTTTCTAATAATTACCATGAAATCAAAAATATAAAAGACTAATGCGTTAAAAATTCAAATTAATTATTCCAATAGTTCGCCGAAGCAAAATTATAAGACACTAGCCTAGAAAATTATAAATTGTGATGTTAAAATCACAACGTTTTGGCTTATTTTAGAGCAATTGTCAAGAGTAGCAAGTAAAAACAAATTACAAAAGACACAAGAAAGCCATGAGTCAAGTTGCAAGTAACAAGTCTATCTTAAAGGGACACTCGACCTGCCTTACAACATTCCACCTGCCTTATAACAACCACGCGCTGATCACCATCCGCGCATTTACCAGTGCCAAGATCGGCTGGGGTGGTAGCTTCGTTCCTCGCAGCGAAGAATGCAGCTACTGTCTCAATTGGCATTACGCATAATAGACGATCCAGCATGATCACATTAATCGTGTCGTCACAAACCGAAATGATTCTCGTATTTTAACACCACAATTTATAATTTTCTAGGCTAGTGTCTTATAATTTTGCTTCGGCGATCTATTGGAATAATTAATTAAAAGTTTTACCCCATTAGTCTTATAGATTTTTAATCTCATGGTAATTATTAGCAAATTAGTACATGCACACACAAACATGAAACGTCATGGTTATTGTAAACGCGCAAAGGACCAAATAGTACGGAACGCAGTAAATATAGTTAATTATTATTCAACAGAAAATCACCTAGACGCCACATTTTAAAACGGATTTTTACGAAGAGAAAGACTAACGGTAAGGGAATAGACCTTTGGGGCCATACTTGATGTGGAGGATCGAGAAAAATGGCGCTTGGAGGAAAGTCCGTCTAACTTGGAACTTGACTCATGGCTTTTTAGTGTAATTTATTTTTATTTGCTACTGTTGGTAATAGCTTTGAAATGAGCCGAAACATCAGGTTTTAATGTGTATTTGTGCACCTTCCGGTTTTTAATTTGTAACTTCATTTACTCCAATTTTAATTTTTTTAAAGTTATTGTTACAGTTCCGCAAAAGTTGTATCCTGTGTGGCAAAACAATAATTGTTTTATTTTTTTGTGAAGGAGGTGGGGGGGGGGGGGCACCGAGCTTTCGCCTTGCCGGGCCCAAAGCTACATTTTTTAAAAGGGGGGGGGGGGCAGCCTCCGATAGGATCGTGTTTGCGTACCAAACCGACATTTTTCTTTTTTTAATGTAGGGGAACCTGCATAGGCTTTCGATTGTTTGGCAAAAACTACATTTTATTTTAATGAAGGGGGCCCTCCACTGGGCTTCCCGTCACCGGGCCCGTATATTGAAGTTATATGCTGCTGAGTCGACAAATGCTTTTTAAGTTTAATTTAATAAACACGCTAAGAGAAAACACTATGATGGGAGAAAATATAAAATATTCGTGGCCACACACGGCATTCTTCGATATAATCCTCTGTAGGTACGGCCCTTCTGGTAACTACATCCTCATTTGCTAGCCGAAAGATGACAAAACGGTTAGCCTACTGTTAATGGAGGATTAGGATGTGCATTTACGAAGTTCTTGAGTTTGTAGCACGATTGAAAAGATTTACTTGTCACCATTTAGGCCATTACACCATGCAGCTAAGGGAGGACGTGGAGTAATTGCCTGTGACACCTCAAGCAAAGTGCCCGTATATTCGAACGGCTGGCACCCAGTAATTAAAACGTTGGCATTCCAAGGCGGCGTTACTAATTGCTTGGTGCCAACAGCTTGACGTTTTTGGTTGTTGCTTTTAAGAGAAATTGAACCCTAGGCAGAAAAGCACTCAACTACAGGAGTGTGAGAATGGCGTTAGAGAGCAACTATTGGAGAAAGGGCTGGAGCCGCTGATCCATGGACAAAGCTGAAACCAGAGACTCTGAAAGTTTGTTACACGGCTCAACGACCTTGTTTACAAAAAAAAAAATGAAATTGCTTACATGGCACTTGAATGAAGGCTCCGTGACGTCATATTCAAGGATGTAGGACACAAAGGCAATGGACAGTTCGGCACCGAATATATAGGCACCCCAATTTAGGCAGTGGACAAACAGGCACTGGGACAAATAGGCACCCGTACAAATAGACACCGAACAAATAGGCACCAAGTTTATTTTTATTTATTTTTTTTATCAGTTTTGGATGGACTTCCAAAGTGGACTTCCAAATTTGTTTCATTCCACTTCT
>JAHWFP010007940.1:0-32784 GCA_023313725.1 Lithobius niger | reverse complement strand
GATAGCAATGCGAGAGACAATAGCGTGTATAAATATACTTTCAGAGAAAGATCCTTATCTTATCATAGGCCCCTCCCATGATAAGGATCTCTGTCTGGATGTTTATAGACGCCAATCTCCTCTATACCGTCTGTATACACACACAGGATCTCCTTATCATGGAAGGGGACTCTGAGAGGAGCTCATTGGTGGGGTTCGTGGGCGGGACCCATGCCAAGATAAGGATCTCTCTCTGGATGTCAATAGACGCTATTCTTTCTATAGTGTCCTATATACATCCAGATAAAAATCATTATCATGGAAGGAGCCATAAAAGAGATGAGGGGAGCTGGGAGGGGCCCAGGAGAGGAGCTCATGGGAGGGACCGGTGGTAAGATAAGGATCTCTCTCTGGATGTATGTAGATGTTAGCCTCTCAACTGAGCCAAGTTTTCTAGTTAACAGAGTTTGATGATATCACTACTTTCTAAGGCCCAGAAGGGCAAAAAAATTGAACAAATAGAAAACATGTATTAAAGAACATTCTGAATTTGACAGTGAGGTGGAAGAAACTATGGCGTTACAGACATGGTATCAGGAATGGACAAGACGATTGTTTTCTGGCCTCAGCATGGACTTTGCGGTAGTATGGTGGTTGAGCGCAACTCCAAAAATAAAATAGTTTGAAAAAACGTTATAGTAGCTGTTAAGAAATTGAAACTTTTTTTTCAGTGGAAACCTCTCACGAAACCAACGGACATGCTTGGGAGATTGAAGATGCGGACATCTTACTTTTGAACATTACTAGATAAGAGAGTCATTTAGATATTCACGAGCCGCCATCTTTTGATAGGTCTAGCGGAATGACCTTCAACTAATTTACATACTAAAATAGGCTTCGAAGAAGTGGCCCAAGACCCTGTATTTTACGGTTTATCACTGTTAAATATATTTTAAATTTTTATTCGAAATTTTAACTCGATCGTATAAATACCGGAAATGCGAAAAGGTACGTAACTATTATTTTAAAATTATTTTCGTCAGGCTTTCAGACATTCTCATCTAGTAAGCACTGCTGAAAACTACATTTGCACATTTAAATTTTGCGCTGTTGTCACGTACAATTGAGCATGTAATTAGGAATGCTGAACTAGCTAAAGAGCGTTATTCAAGAAAACAAATTATTACAGTTGTAATCTCCTTTGACGTTCATCACAATGTTTGCTTTTGAATAGCGCTACCTATTACCGCTGCCTTTCTGTCGTCTTCAATGACCTCGCGCCGGCTCACGCGTCTCTCGGCAACCTGCGCGAACGCATGCCTACGACAGACGGCAGGCAGTAATAGTTGGCGCCATCCAAGGCCAATATCTGTACTAACATTACACGATATCGTAGTCGTTATAATATTTCTTTCTTGAATAACGTCCTTTAGCCAATTCATCATCCATAATTACATGACGAATTATGCAACAGTGCAAAATTTAAATTTGCGTATGTAGTTTGCATCAGTGCTTACTAGATTCGACCGTCTTACAGCCTGACAAAAAAAATCCCAAAATGACAATAATACGTACCTTTTCACGTTTCCAATATTTATACGATCGAGTTAAGGTTTCAAATAGATATTTAAAAAATATCTAACGTTGATAAACCGTAAAATAAGGGTCTCGTGACACTGCTTCGAAGCGTATTTTAGCACGTAGATCAGTTGGAGGTCACCTCGCTAGACCTATCAAAGATGGCGGCTCACGAATATCCGAATGACTCTATTGCAAAATAATAAGACGTTAAAGAATAGAAAGCTGAATGAAATGCTGCCTTAGAAACATCCTTAAAATCAGTGAAACAACAGCCTTATATTCAAGTACGAAAAGTACTTCGAATCAATTGGGGAATCAATTTATGATATGACTGAAACTTATACTAAGATCTTACTTTTACGTTGGTCATATTTTTTGTTGGCTACTTACAATTTGTGGAAAAAAAAATTCGAATGCGTCAGCAATATGTTGGCACTTTTAAAGCCTCGCATTTTCTCCACATAAACAAACAGGTTCGTTTTCTTCGTTTGTTTTGCTCGGAAGATTGGGAAACGTCTCACTTTAGCACCTTACTGGATGCTTTATGCACAGAATGAAACTGTTGGATGTGATATTTAATAAAAAAAACGTGAATCGGACTAAAGCATTTAAACTTTGAAAACATAATTGCAGTTAATCAGTTTAGAAGAACGTTACAAAGTGACAAACTTGGAAAAATTACAAGTAAAATTGGCCAAAATATAGGGCGACGAGCAGGCTGACTCCTATGCCCACAAGAAGTGAAGAATTCCACTCAAGCTCTTCATAAACAGTTAGAGGTTGCCAATGGAACGTCCTGTGATGGGTTCATCTGGAAAGTTCTAGGCAAGGACGTCTCCTTTACAGATGCGCAGTGAAACAGCTGACTTCCTTTAGGATATGTAACAAGGTCAACTGCTCCTGATGTTCCAGCATAAAGTTATTGTGGCCGCACAACAAAATGGTGAGGTTCATAATTGAGCACAAACAGAAACCCAATTACAGAAAGACGAAGCATTGATTAAATTGGTAAGCGTTCCGCTTTCGGTCACTGTTGTATTTAGGACCTTTTGCCCCCTCCCCCCAACTCACCACAACAAAAAGATCCTATATTAGCTGTGTCTACAGTTGCTTACCACCTACGAAAATAACAATGATTTAATAGCACTGATTAAGATTAACTGTGTTAGTAGTTAAAATTTAAAAGTAGTTAATGCATCACTAAAAAATAAGGAAAATAAGTTGCCACCAACATTAACTTAAGTTTCACATACCTAAACAGGGATTATAACTAAGAACTCTCCGATGATATAATCAAAAATAATTGTCCAGAACTGATCACATAGCTACCGAATGAGGATGCAGTCTCTCACCCTGACTTGCAAATCTTGACAGGGAATTTGCCAGGGTCTTCTTTCCAAGTACGAGTGGGGTCATTTTTTTTTTTTGCGCAGTCAGTACAATCAGTATACATTCAACACATCAGTACAATCAGTGTTATGCAGCTTCAGAATCTGATTCTGATTTCGTCGCTGATTCCCGGGCAGATCAGGTTGGGTGCGTAGAGTGCAGTCTGATCGACGCTTATGTTGCTCATATACTGCATGAAAAACAACAACTTCATGACAAAAATAAGTTACGTGGCACATACGGTGAATACCTTCACCTATTCCCATAAGCCGATATTATTATTTTTTCTAACATTTTCATAAGGATGTTGGAATTTTATACTACATTTTAGATAAGCGATTGCTACGAACATTCTGTTGAAATGTAGCTTCGATCTTTTGTCCTAGTTTACACTATTCTGGCACATTGTTTCCAACGAGTGTGTCAATATCCATTTTCTAGTCACAGAAAAGTTAAAATTTTACGAGAAACTACACGACACTATACGACCTGGTTTTCAAAATCTGCGCCAACCGTGAAAAATTCATTCTGGATGAGAGTCGGAGTCAGACAACCAGCCAGTGCCAGTCGTGGCCTGCTAGTACTAAACGCACAACCACTTTAACTACACAAGCATATATAGTACTTTACCATTCCTAGTACCGATCTAAGCCGACAATCAGAATCGGAATTAAAATCAGAATCGACGTGTACTGTAACCTTAGTCTTTGCTCTGTCACTGATTACCCAACATGATCACTCAGCTCAACCTTCATGATTACCTACATCCCGATCCAGTCTAGTGAACCATCTCCGTTACCTCGGACTAATAAACCTGCATCTGATTGCTGTTATTGTTAACGCTGGTATTGCAGTAGACGCCGTTACTGCACCTCACATCTCGACTTGAATTTTACTCCTTTATATTTTTTAGCCGATCGTGGCTAACCCAAGTTGGCGGCCGGCAGCAACAAAAGTGAAATTGGCCAGGCCTTAGTCTTGCATGCTGGTCGACACTTTACCGGCCACGAAAAGGGGGGAGGGAGTGAGGCTGTAGGGAGAACGAGTTGCCACCATCATTCTCGCCACCTTCCGTCACACACAACCATTTTTCCATCCACCCATTTTTCCCCCTCTTTTTTAGTCATTTTGATGTGCTAGCTCGCGCCGTCAATGATCGTCCATTTTCTTCGCCTGCAGCAGCAATGAACGTTAAGCAATTGAATAATTTTATGACCTGTTAAAATACGGCGCTGGCAAGGGAGGCGGGGGGGCGCCCCCCCGGCGGGGACGAGACAACAGAATCGATAAATCGGAAAGAGGAACGGGGGCGGCGGGGACGAGGAGATCCATTTGGACGGAGAGACGCGAGCGTTGGGCATCGAACAATGAAGGGAACCATCGCGGATCAGGCTTAATGAAGCGCTACCTCATGGTGGCTCAGGACAGCTAAAACCAAGAAAGAGAAAACGACGGCCCGTCCCCCCCCCCCTCCAAACTACCACCTACCTCCCAGCAGCTTTTTTCCATCACGACATTTAGTCTTTCCCGCAAATTTTTTCTACTTTCACGTCACGTGCGGAATCAAACACTCTGAAATCTGCAAGGACTCGACCAGAAAAAAAAAAGGAGCTCGTCTTCTTAAACGATTACGGACAGCTATTATCACCACTCGCTTTCCACCACTTACTGGTTTTCATGTTTTACCCCAAATTTACACTAGGCTTTTAATTTAAATTGCGCGAACGGGCAAATACCACAAGACAGACTAAAGTGGTGTCTTGCTTGAGAAAAGCCAAGCGTGGGTTTGGCAGATGAAAGAAAAATAAATAGTCAAATTAACTTCCTTCTTAACTATTAGGGTTACCTCTGGACGGACATGACAATTTGTTAGGAAATTACTAAGATATTTTACATGCCACAATAGACATGGGCACGACCGCATTTCTGGGGCGTTTCTCTCCCCGAAAGCAGTTACGGGTGGAAGAGCTGAGCGCACAACTGAGCGGAGTACCTTCGGCGTTTGAGACAATCAAACCCAATTTAATAACAATCGGGAAACCTACCTAGGACAGCTTTGTGTCATTATGCTTGTGTCGACGGAAGTGATGTGTTGAAAATGGCCGACAAATAGACGAAGGAAGAATCTGAAGGGAACTGGATTTGCGAAACGTCTTAGGCCTACGGAAGAATTGGACTAACTCAATCTTTAGCGTTTAGGTGTTATTGATGGTAGTTTAGATGTCGAGGGCTCGCCCACCATATCATTAGGAGCGGTAGTCTGTTGTGGTCAATAAGATGGCTTAAGGGCAACATTGAGTGCGGGGAAATAGTTGAATTCTAATGGATGTGGGCCGAAAAACTAAACAGGGAAAAACACCCTTGAAGTGCAAAAGTTAAAATGGTTGTAGAGACCAAACTGGCCTCATGTCCTAGGCAACGGCAACAATGGCTGTGGAAAATCATATAACATTAGGTACCATTATTACAATGTTGTAGCTGTTAACTAATACAGGCTTGATTTTGAAGTCCACACTCAAATCCATCAGACCCAGGACTATCGACTGGTGACAGGAAAGATAGGAATTGTCGATGGAAACCACGGACAACTAGTAATTCGGTTGCGTCAATCCTCGTCGATACAATCCTCGTCATGGTAGGAAAGAATGGAAGCCCTGAAGCAGGAAGTTATAAATACCTGCTGTCCAAAGGGCGTGGCGGGTATCCATGTTATATTTTTAGCTTCGTAATCCATCCATAGCCACAAGGTCGAATGGGCGGGTTTCTCTTTCTGATTCCAGGACAATTAAATCAATCTACCTCCAACGAACATTGGGAAGACTTGGTAGTGCGTTGGTAATGCACTCAGTTAGTAAACTCGATGTGCTGGGTTCGAGTCTCAGTCGAGGAAGCTTTTATCTATCGTTCTCGGATTATCCTGTATTCTCTCGAGACCAGTATTTAATATTCAATGGGAAGTTAGACGGTCTGACAGCCGGGAGGGAGCCAAGAGATGAGACACGCACTCTCAGTTGGCCTTGACTTGAACAAGCGAACTTCAACTTTGTTTCTATGCTGATATTTGAATAACTATGTTGCTTTCTTGCATTAATCGAAGCTAGAGATATTCGTACTGTATATCTATGTGTATAAAAACTTTTTAGTCGGTCACTTAGCCTCTGAAACGGCCATTGCTATAGAGCAAATTAAATACAAGAGACTAATTCACAATTTAGATGGACGAGAAACATACATTATCAACCAACGAAAAATTGTTTAGCAGTTGACAACAAAAATGAAATATATCTATGTGAGCGAAACAATCAGTAACGTACGACAACAAACTGGAAAATGAACAGTTGTCCAGTGCCGGGCTGTAACAATGCACTGAAAGAAATTACATTCCTACGAGGAAATCATCATCCAATTTGTTTATTTTTGACACAATGCTTATATTTACGCTAACCTCGGGTAGAGCAACCTTAGGAGAATGCGCTGACTGAGTGAGCGAAGCGAACGAAAATGAGCGTTTATTAGCCAGTGTGTGCAAAAAACGTGATTGAAGAAACTTAGTGTGATGAAGCATGGACGTGTACTCATGAGCGACCAACCCGTGCCAATGTGGGAAAGTGTGAATCCAACAACATAGGCTTTAGCTAGTTTATTATAATTTGTGACATGTGTCTCCGTGTAAGTAATAACGCTACTCATTCGACAGCCATATTCAGGCACTTTTCGTAGCTTAGAATTATAAAAGATTAACAAGAGTTGTGAAACAAATGAAAATTGCGGAAATACAGGTCTTTAAAAAAAAGCGCGCTGTACTTACATGTCGTCATAAGTCGCTCACAAAACTGCGAATCGCAAACGCTTCAGATTCGTCATCATCGACGAATCATCCGGAAGTTGTTACCGTCTCAATCTGTAGCTAAGGGGCTTGTGGTAAATTCATTCGCATCTTAACGTCATCAAATCTTCTTAGTTCATCAAATTTCCTCTTAATATCAACACATATCAGTACAACTTTTCCGCAATGGTTCCCCAACTGATAACTCATAACTTCCTCCCCTCCTCCCCCCCCCCCCTTAGAGGCCCGGGGCGGGTCCCGTCTGCGCCCCCCCCCCCCCACCTCAACGCTTAAGACACTGCTGCTTAGTTTAATTGCAAACCACATCACCACAACGGCAACGAAACATAATGGAATGGAAGAAAATTGTGTTGCAAACTTAATGAAAGAAGCAAAATCCATTTTGGCGCGCAATATTAATTCGGAATTCCAATTAATATAAATTGAAGCAAAGGCCGAAAGAGTGGGAGGGAACGCGCCACGTGCGCTTACCGACCAGCTGAGACTTTCGGCGTTCCAAAAGAATAAAATTACCACATTTGAAGCAAATGCTGCTCCAAAGGAAGGGTACCTAATTTTCAAATCCTTGTTTCCACCCCCCTCTTTCCTTCCCACAGTTAAAGTGTTTCGAGCTTCGAATATTGCCCCCAAACAACCCTAGGGATGATCAGAACTTTTACGAAAGTTTTTATAAGATTTTGACGTTATTGCTAATGTCATCCGGTGAATATAGTTCTTTTAAACAACTTCCTAAAAAGGTTTTTGCACCATGGGATATTTTTCATGGTGCGAGTGTTGGTTTTGTTGTGAAGGGTATGGATGACTCCAACTGTCGTAGTTTTGCCAGTGTATGCTCTGACGTCAAACGTTATGAATCACGAATGATCAATCTCGGTCCAAAGGAGATTTAAGAACAATTTTTTGAAACTTTTCAAGAACAGACTTTAATTCACGGTTCGTTTTCTACACAATAGTGAACTTGTCGATGCGAAACGCTATTTTTTAAATTAGTCCATACGACATCATCTTCACTTAACCAGAAAAGGCTGAAGAAAAGCTCCCTTTTTTACTGAACCATAAGCAGTCATTGTGGACAACCAATCCAAATGCAGTTTATTAATGCGAGAGGGCGTGCATATTCATTCTTTTCATGGCGTCAGTGAAAAAGGGGGAGCATGTTTATTTTTTGGCACGGTACCATGAAAAAGGGCCAGCGTGTTCATTCTTTCCACAGTAGCACTGAAAAAAGGCGACAAATGTAAAGAGTAATATCGGTTATTGGTAACAATCAGTTACAAACGAAATATTACGACAGGGCAAAACGTGGAAAGTCAGATGATATAATGCTATTTATAGAACAGCGACTATAACGCCATGTTGGCTACGAGGCTAGCATCTGGAGAGTTAGCTACAAGGTGCACTAGATTAAAATGAAGGTAAAAACAACGGCGCTTCTAGTCAAGCCAGTGCTGTGAGAACGGTTTTCTTAGGCCTAAAAAAAGTTTTGTTTTCTCCAATCCCTTATGTTGCAAGGTTGTCAGGGCCGCATTTATAAGTAGAGCCGAGAGGCCCGGGCCTATAGCGGCATTTTTTTAGGGGCGGCATGACGGCTTTAACATAATTGGACGTGAGGAAAGTTCGTGCGAGTTTTTGCGGGCGCTCGCCTTTCGTGAAAATGTATTAACTAAAAGCTGGCGCCATCCAGCATCGCATTGTTGTATCAGTGCTGTTTGAGCGCACGATCGGTGCTATACGGTAGAAGAATAGGGTGTACTAACTTTTTCTTTAAAACGTAGTTACGTTATTTACGAACTTTTCATTGTGGGCCACTCTGTGTTGGGTTGGTTGTCGTGTGTTGATCGAAGTAACAAAATAAAATGAGTAGACATGAGCGAGTGAAACTAAGCGGCGCTCAGTGAAAAAAAAAAAAGAGGGTGAAACAAGGGACAAGGCCGTAGTAAGCACATCCCTAACATTTCTTAATCTAAGTTCAAAGGGCAACAGAAATAGGTTACTTTTAATTACTTTGCTCAGTAACATGCATACTTTATTTTTTGCCCTACCAGACTTTTATGGAACGCAAACGAAGATACAAATTATTATTACGAAAGGTGCTGGTTGGGGATTGGGGAGGGGAGCTAAATTAAACATTCAGTAAGTGTCTGGGGAAGGGTAAGTTTTGGGGGCATTGAAGAGCGGCATTATGGTTAGGCCTACAGGCGGCAAGAGCAAAAATCCGGCCCTGAAGGTTGTAAACGGAAAAGAAGATTGCTACAACAGCCAACAAATAGAAAAAATCGCGCGTTTCAGACCTAAGAAATCCGGTCTAACAGCATTCCATTCAGTAAGACGCCCTTCTTTTCCCCCTCCATGTTTATCCAGTGTCCCTTGCAGCTAGCAAATTACTTGCTCCAGCATAAAGTTGCGTATAATAATACGACGATATTGTCACTGCTGTAAAGGTGGAACAAATCGAACAATATGTTACAAATATATGAAAAACTTGTTTAAACTGAGTATAATCGTCTATTGACTCTGTAAGGTTTGGCCGTATCTCCATTCGAACACCTAATGACAGTTATTAAGTAATTATCAGCAATTATGGGTCATTGCCCCGTTCGACAAGTAAGAACTTTTGGAAACATTTGCCAGCCTTCGAACACCGTAAGAAGCAACAACTTTCCACGTGGACGGACGTTCCATTCTTTGCAACTTGTAACTTGGCTTTTGGCGGGAAGCATGATATAAAATGGAAAGAACGTTTTACCGCCAGAGACACTCGCAAAAGGTAGCTACTAGCGGCACAGATGCTCTTTGTTGTTTTGTAGGACAAATTCAAGTTGATCGATGTCACGTTGTAAATAATTCTTGTTGTAAATTTTGCTGATGGAGACGAAGTAAATAGGATCATTTCGTTTGCAAGCGTGAGTCGACCCATTGAATTTATAACTCGAGGGGGTTTCAACTGTGGTAATCCAGGATATAACTGCTTGGTAATCCACGAGTAATTTGCAGTATTTTTTGGTAATCATCTAGTAATTCCAGTAATCTAGTGGTATTCCTAGCATTTCGAGGTAATCCTCAGTAATCCAAGGCAAGTCGATCTGCAGGAAACTCAGAAAATCAATAGTAATCTGGAGCAATTCAACGTCACGTACTAATCCACTGATCCAAAGTATACAACTCCTTCTAATCCAGTATACCAAAGAAATTCATGTAGTATAAATTTAGGCATCCAAAATGTTCCTTGCATTAATCCAATACACCAAAACATTCCTTGTTGTAATCCAGTAAGCTGAAGTATTCGTTCCTGTGAGCATTCCGAAATACAGACACAATATTCACTGGCAATCTAGGCAAACCCAGTTTAATATATTCAGGTACGGTAATTCGGTGTTTAACCAACTGCTAATATGATAATCTTAGGTAATCCAAATTTTTAAGTAATCAGTGTAGACTGTTTTGGCCAGGTGATAATGGGGCCCCCCCCCCCCCACCCCGTTGTAATGAATGCATGTTAAACGTTCTTTTAGCATTTATGACTAAAAATTAAAGGTCAAGAAATGAAGTGTAAATTGCTCTTTAGCCAATACCCAAAGGGTTTGCCTACTAAATGTCTTCCACGAAATCATTTTCTTGCAGCAACTAAAGCGTCACGGCTAAATGGCGGCAACGGGTGGTCGTATTACCCGAAATGCCTTTCGCGGGTCAGTGGCGCCACCTGCGCACGGGGGAGTCAAGCGTATCGTAGTCCTACGCCCACACGCACACAAACGCCGAAAATGGGTGGGGTAGGGGGAAATGAGAGGGGGGGGAGGAGGACGGGAGTAAGCGGCGGGTTGTTCTGATTCTTTGTCTCTGATACAGCTTCTCATAAACCCCAGGGGCCACGAAGCTCTGGTTTCTAACCGATCGAAAGCCGTCTCCCGACCAGAACCATGCAGCATTGGTGTATTAAAAATCACGACCAAGAAAAAATTGGTCACAGACCCCACGGGGATCTAGCGCTCAATTGGACACACGACTCGCATATCGACTATCGCCCTACTCCTCCTCCCAATATCAATAATTGACATGGTCTCCAACATCTGGGTTGCATACTTAACCCATCGACGCCAACGCAAACATGATTATAGTAACACAAAAAATAAAAATATGTCACGAGCACACACAACGGAATTTACGACGCACGAATGGTAAAAGCACGGAATTGTTTTAATCTGGCGAACAAACGCAGTACGTACACATATCGTGGCTAAGGCGGACCACAATCAAGATTGTTTGAGGGATTTGAAAGGGGGGGGGAGGACATCGAAAATTTGGTGCTCACATTTTCATTACCTCCGTCCCGCGATGAATACTCACTGGTCCCTAAGGGGCCTATAAAAATCTTGACTATGTAAAAAAAAAAGTGCTGTCATGAAAGCTGCAAACCGAAAAAATGTGAGCACCAAATTTTCGTTGTCCTCCCCCCCCCCCAGACCCAACAATAATGTGCCCCCGAACCACCTCCAAAAAAAAAAGTTTTTTTCTTATACCTATTGAGACTGTCGGCAACTGATTTGCTGTAGCCAAATTTAGTAAGTATCACTCCGAACCAACAAGTTACCGCTAGTTGTAAGGAAAACGTGCCGCGTCACGACAGAATGAGGTTGAGTTTAAAATGTTGTACAAAACACCGATGTTCCTTACACCCATCTTGTGTTGAGTTTCATACAATAAGTATGATGACTGCAATGTTTGCTGATATGACCACATCCCTGACTCAGTTAGGACCTGGAGGGCATGCAGAAGTAGTCAAGGAACCAGAGGAAAGGCTTTTCTGGAAAGTTTATGGAAAAAACTACACTATGCAGTAACTACTGAATACTGGCATTTTCACATCGTGTGAACACACACATCATGGAGATATGTGGGATTACGGCCCTGAAGCTGAGAAGTTTCGACATTTTTACTGCTGAAAGTGCCATTTTTGAGGTCCAAAAAAATGATTTATTTTTTGTTACCCTCCCTTTGACGGTGCCTAAAAAAGTTACGACTCTCCCTCACCAAAACGGGTGATGCATCTTGGCAGGTGTCATTTAAGCTTAGGTAACCTTGGTTGGAACCACAACCTTGATCCCACTGCCAGTGTCCTTCCGATAATACTACTTTCAATGACGAATACTTGTTGGGTCTTTTACCCTTAAAGGCTAGGTATGATATTTTTTGATGTTTTCAAAAATATACTACGCAATTGTAACAATGTAATTTTTTTTACATGGCGTACAGGTTACCATGAACTACGACAAGGGTCTCCAAACTACGGCCCCCGAAGCACTTTTGTCCGGCCCGTGCTTTTGTGTTCAATAAATGCGATTTTTCATATGTTTATCCTTTTGAAGGTATATTTTCCTTACCCCTGAGTGAAGCAAGCGAAGGTTACGTTTTCGAAATTAGAAAGATATCGATTTTCTTCAGGAATGGATGATGACCATGTGATTGCACTACTTAGCATTGGCGCTTCCACTTTTAAATCTCAACATCGATAAACTGCCAACAGTCAGGAGCAACTGTAACTTTGGGGAGGAGGTGGAAAAATACTGTGACCTTAATTTACATAAACACAGCATAACCAGTGTTTGGTATTGGGCAAGGTCACTCCTCACTATTCCTGGGGGGGGGGGGGTGAATAGCCACTGCAGTCCGGCCCGCAAAAGATAAGCCATGGTCCTCAGTTTGAAAAGTTTGGGGACCCCTGAACTACGAGATGTGGTCTTGGTTTACGGATAGGCTATATCACAGTTGACCGTGCTGATAACACTAATCCGGCAAAAGCATTAGTCATAGAGGAGGCGCCTGAAAATTGATACCCTCATCTGAAACACAATGACTTTTAACAGCTTTTAGGGCAATGACAACTAGACCAGCATGCCACTTCACTTATTTTATTACTTTTGAGAGAGAAATAGCCATCGCACTTAATAGGTTCGAGTTAAAATTATCTCCAATTTTCCATTAAATGCAATTTGGCATAACGAACGACCCGCACGAGCGCCAAATCCACCCTTTAATTGGGTAATTCGTTTTCTTTCAACTTTGGTCAAAGACTATAATTCGTGAATTGAAGGAAGGAAGGGAGAAGGACTGGAGGGTGGAGGTGAGGTGAACGACCAGGATACAGTGCTCGAGAAATTACGGGCGCAATTCTGATGGGTAACTGAGAATATTTTCGAAACTAAATAAGAATTTAACACGTGTTTGTGGCGGATGCGTCTTTCACATTTTATCTATAATTTCCATTTTGAAGTGATGGTTACATCAGTAATTTGTTCGTTGCTTCACTTGACATTCAAATTCACTACATAAATTTCAGTCTTTACCGAGTTGGACATTCCTTGAGGCAAACAAAAGAATATGCGTAACGTTTCGTCCTTTCAACGTAAATGTCGTCAGACAGATAACGTCATAAAACAAGTGGCAATAGTAATTAACATTTATCTCGTCCCTAAACCACATAAAACCAAAAGCTATCTTTGTAGCAAACGAGTAAACTTTAAAACACAATGCAATCTAATTTTTTGACACACCGTTAATCGAAATACAAATTACATTAAAACGTTTTAACATGATTACGGATTCATTCTCCCCCCCCCCCCCCAGCATGTTTTCCTGGGTTAGCAACACCATGTTAAATATAAAGTTTCCAATTAATTTGATTGACCTGTTTACATTTTGGTTATTTATTTAAAATAAAATAAATTCGAAATTGAATCAGATTTCAGGCCTTCAGTAAAACCACTTGGGTTTTCTCGACGATCTTCAAAGATTTCAATAATTTTGAGTGTAAAAGTTCAATTTCACCTGCACACCCTACGTCATCAAGTTGAAGATTGGGAGTTTGCTCCAATACCATAAAAAAATGTTGCAAATTCCTTACAAGATTGTTCACCTCTGGTGACAAAGATTATGGCTTAGGCATTTAAAGTGTATGTACACCATTGCTTGAGTATGCTTGTTGGTCAGGTCCCCTTACATCCTTTGTGACATTAACCACATAATGTATGTCTAGTGGAGATTAACTAAAACCTTTCCAGGCATTTCACACCTTCCTCACACATCACGGCTAGGCGAAGGTCCAACTTGACTCTCTCAAGCTCTGTTGCCTGAAGGCAAACTTAAACCTGACCTTGAAAATTATTAGAGGTCTTCTTTTAATTGACAGTCCACTTTTTAATCTGTCAATGAACACGCACACTCGAAGCCACTGTTTTAAACTGGCCGAACCCCCTGCTGATTGGAGATTAGCAGTTCCTTCTTCGCAGTGTGGATGATCGATAGCAGCGTCTTGTTCCCAAATAGACTAATGTAAACAAGACGCATCTACCAGTAGGTACATCGCTGACGATGCACTCATCCCATGACGAAAAGTGTCTCATCATATGGGACACTGGTCCTCTATGGCGCATGACTGGGTGGATGTCCTTACGCATCTTGGTGCAGAGACATATCGCGATAAGGTGCTTTTTTCCCAGTAAGGAGGGGAGCGATCAAAGTTCCCCTGTTAATCACACGCCTTAAACGTGTGATGGGCACAAGTCCCAGGCGCCAATGTAACATGTTGATATCGATGGAGACACAGGCAACTTCATCCCTACCCGTAATATCATCATCACGGAAGTGGGCTTCTGCAATGTCGGTGAGAGAAAACTGTCGATCATTTAAGGGCATGCGTAGAATACAACATGTGCAAAAAGGGTACGAAAATTCTGCCGATTTACCCTTTGGGACTACCAGAATGGTTCACTAGGTTGTAGGGGACAACTGCTATGGTTTCCTCCTCTCCTTCACAATGAGGGGAACACACCATGGTCCTCCAAAAATGCCATCTCGAGACAAGTTAACCAATGAGAGTGGTTCGGTTTCAGTTCTGGGTAATTGCGTGTGTGTGTGTGGGTGCGGGATGCGCCTATAGGGGATCGCCGAGACCGATGTGACAGTTGGGAACGTAAACCTCGGGTTCACTTGTACCTGATGCCTAATATGTAATGCTCTGTGCTTAGTCCCCTAGCTAAGCAGTAAGGAATCAATTGGAATTGAGTATTTGTAATCCGAAACTAATAGTTTGTTCTCTGAGCAATTACAATTTCGTAAATCGAAATGGTAAATCGAAGTTACTTAAGAGAATAGTTTTGTGGAATGAAAACAAAAATTCTCGCACAGAATGCCACTCGTTCTTTTATGAAATCTATAATTTGAGTGTTCACCACTCAACTTATTTCCAGATTTAATTTCCCGAGACCGACAAATTACCGATTTCATGGGAGCAGTCGTGTGGTATTAGAGCCAACAACTCACGAGCTAACAAATTTCACAATACATGTAGACCATTTCCCCCCACATTTCTGGGTGTAATACAGTACACCTTATTGATCTGGTTTAATCTGCACCCACCACCCTTTAACTAGCGCACGCGAATGTTTAAAAATCAATGTTTATGCAAACTTGTAGCTTTTCACTATACTTCCATCCTCTTTAAAACTCTCACGCTTAAATTATTCACAGAGTTTGCCACCTGAGTCACGTTCATTAAATATTTACCCCGCAAGTTGAATCAGGTATGTAGATTAACGTTACGACCAAGAGTGCCGTAACACTGCTTGTTTCTACCAAATAAATGGCTCCCGCGTATCCACTACAAGAATATAAACGCACAAAACCAGGGCTCACGAATATTATCTCGGTGCAAGTCCTAAGCCTACGCGAGCCCAAACGATAGGAGTCCACAATTGGCCAACAATTTGCCATATCCACAACAAGTCTATTGCTTAATAGTGCACGAGCTCTAAGGACACATCGGCAGTAAAGTGAATCGGCGTGCTTTACAGCCACAACTAGGCACTAAACGAGTACTTCACCTCGTGAAAGGCCTCCAAAACTGCACACCCTCGTAAACTTTCACATTGCTAGGGATTAGGTCCTCGCACGAGTTGATCAAGTAGCAGAGACGTGGCTCCGCTGGGCGCTAATCCACCTTAATCTCTCGCTAATCCATGCACAATCTCTCTGCACCCCCTCTCAGCGCTACTACACCAAACAGGCATTGAAGAGGGAGGGGAATGAAAGATGAGGGGACCCTTCAGACTGCAACAACGCTGCACAGCCTGTTTAAAACTCATTACTTGCGAAATGCCATAAATTCTGTTTCAATTTCGTTAAAACCGTTGTAATTCGGGCTGCGGGGGACGTCCCAAGCTTCCCCCCAAACACCCCCTCCCCCCTCCCCAGCTACTCTTAGGGTTCTGGGGAACTGTAAAGAAGAGAGCGCAAGAGGCGTCCATGCTAATGTTCTCACCAGGGGACCAAGCCTTGTGTGCAATGGAAATTTAATGACTAAATTATCGGATGGACGGGGAAGAAGACTTAAGAAAAAAAAAGAGGCAAAAAAAGTGGAATTTAGAGAAGTGGCTGGCGGAATAGATGGATGAGATGGGCCGTTTAACAATCGATGTTGAAAACCAGACAATGGACTTGAAGTGAGCTGAGATCGTGATGGGCAGGTCCATTCTTAGAGAGGGAAGCAAAACAACATTATTGCAAAAAAAGGACGGTAATCATGACTAGGATTCTACAGTATTTACGATTTTAAATGGTTTTCGTTTTCTAGATATTATATCTAGAAGTGCACTAGCGCTTCGCCCATCAAGTTCAGTTTGTTGGCTTTCCATGCCATCTGGTTGTTGTCGTTCAAAGCAAGACATTTTCACGCTCGCTCGCTGAAGACATTATCAGTGTTAGGGCGAAGGCTAGCTACTGCTTACCCTTACTCTGATTGCCACAATTTGGGCGGAGCAGAATTCGGGCAGAATTTCGGATCGAACAATACGAGGAGACTACAATAGTCTCTGCATCAATCTCTTCTAACAATGAGGGCATACTTGAGTCTTAACTGATGGACAAATAAGCTACTCGAGGCCAGTTTCAGGGACAAGGCACTACGACTAATCCAACCATCTTTTCTAATAATAGGGTACTGAATGATTTTAAGTGGAATGATTGTTGGTTATAAACTTCACACTATCATAAAAGAAAAATAAACTGTAAGGAAAATGATGGCTTCAACGAACACAATATTATTCATCTATCCAGCAACAAATTTCAAATCTGCAACCATTACTTTTCTACGAAAAAGCATTTAACTCTAGTTCGACCAAGAATCCTGCAACAACAAAAAAATACTCATAGCATACACGAACCCATGGAGCCTGGGGACAGGTCCGGGGCATTCTGGGTAACCCTGGGTCAAGCCACATTACGGTGAATGAAACATTAACAGCTTGCTAAAGCTTCTGTCGTGAATCTCGGTTAAATATTGAAAAAGCTATTTACTTTCTACCTCTCCCAGCAAAAAAAAAAAAAAAAATTAAAAAATAGGCGGGCTAAAGGTTTGGACGTTGTTGTACAAAGTTGTATTTATTTATTTCCGGTTGAAATATTCATATGTAATTGGACGGAGTCTGGGTTAGGGAACGCGCTGATTGAGTGAGCGAAGCAGCGTTTATTGCCAGTGTACACAAAAATACAAATATGGTATACACACCTTCCACGACAAACACATGAGAAGGTCATACCGTCCGAATGTTGCAAACGGTGAATCAAACACCATCCATGTGTACGAAAATCGGTGTTTGTTAGCCATTTACGCAAAAATGAACAGACTGCATAAACGCCTTCCGCGACAAACGAATGAGAGAGAAAACCGACCCACTGTTGCAAACGGTGCATCAAACACCACCCTTCAGCTAGTATGTATGATATATCTAAAACAAAATCCATAAGGCTGAAAGAACCCTCCAAGTTTCAGCCAATCAAAGTAGTGATATCAGAGCCAAAAAGCCTACCACCAAGTTACTACATTACTTGCCATGCTAATCCCACCGAGTATTAGATCAAAGGTTAAATCAAAAATCTGACCATTGCTGCTATCGGTAGCAATGGTCAAGTTTTTGATTTAACGTGTGAGGTAATAGTCGGTTGATTAGCTTGGCCACTAATGTAACTTGGTGGTAGCCTTTTTGGCTCTGATATCACTACTTTGATTGGCTGAAACTTGGTGGGTTCTTTCACCCTTGTGGGTTTTGTTTTAGATATCACTTCTTTTGTAGTTTTTTTTTTGTTTTTTTTGGCGTATTATTTTTGCCACTGCCCATTCATCCACTATCTGGCCAAGTTTGGTCGAAAAATATTGAATACGAACGGATATATTAATTTTTTTTTTAGTTTTACTGGAGTGAAGACTTCAAACACATAAATTAAAGCGTTTGCTGATTTCCATTCAACCATCAACAATAAGTAGCGCGGACTGCGGATTTGTTAAGGGCTTAGTGGCCCGAAGCCATACGCTCTACTACAAGCAAGTAGCGCGTGCATTTAATCAACAATGTTGCGTTGCCGTTTATTTCTGGCAGTCCATTTGCATTGTTACTCGTTCTAAATGGCTTCTGCTCAGCTTAAGAGTGAATAAATAAGGAGTAATGCTTATTTTGATCACCGGTAGCGTTTTCCCAACATACAGAAAAATAGCATTACAAATTATTGAAATCTTTTTATTTAATGCCTCCCCAAACGTCTAACCTTAAAAGGCACGTATTGGAGTTAAAAGAGTGTTGAATACCAAATTTCATTCGTATCTGTCGCATAATTTATTTTATATGAGCGGAATTAGTAGTAGTCAGTACATAGTAGTAAGCTGAAATCAACGATCTTCACGCACTTTTATGACATTGATACAGTTTATGCACGTGATTGAAATACAACTATTGCTTGTCAGGGCACAAAAGCTGCCCATTTCCAACAATTTTCAAGCTGTTTCGCCGCATAGGTATTTATTCTCGCCATCGTGAAATACGCTCAGCTCTGGTTTCTGTTAAAAGTACCAAAAGCTAGTGGCCATGCAACAACAATGCATGAATTAAACAACGACTTTCTTACAATGAAGTTACAATGAAGTGTGATAATCATTGAACTTGGCGGGCGGACCACTAGCGTGGCCCTTGATTAATTAAGGTACAACATGCAATCAGCAAAGCTCCGCCTACATGCTGCCCACTTTGCACTCGAGTAATGCAGGAAAGCCAAACCTTTATGTTGCTGTGTATTAGCTGTTACTGATTATGATTTTAATTTTAATCGGAAATTGATGCGTATTTCATTAATATCAAAACACTGCCCTTTACGGATGGGTAGCTATGATTATGGATGAAGTTATGAATTGAAAAAAGCCGTTCTACTTTAAAAAAAAAAAAGGAGGATATGTTTGACCCTTTAAGTGCCATTCCGATTCTAACCAATCTTGTTATTTTTAGTATACTGCTGAATTTTACTAAATACTATTAAAAACTCGACTTTTTAGCCTCCAATTAAACTCGGCTCGACTCGAAGTAAAATTATTATTCGCGCACAGCCTTATAGAGCAGTGACAATAGACGTCACAGTCGCTGCGGTATTGCCCTCACGTGATTTTGGAGCCCACCTTCTGGCTTGGCCCGTTATAGTGAAGGGGAAGAAAGATCGCCCACCCTCCATTTTGTTATTTTCGTCTGTTGTATGTGATCAGCGCTGGCCATGTTTTTTTTTTTTTTGTTTTTTTTTATCAAAATGGTGTACAGTTGTAAGATTTTGGGTTGCGGCAATGAACGAGAGGTAGATGGGTCGTCCTTTCTTTCGATTTCCATGATTCAGACATTCGTAAAAGAGTGTGAGGTTAACCCAGTCAAATGTCGTCTGCTTGCTTCAAATGCCATTGTTTACCTCCGTTACAACAAGATGGCGGTACGCGTTGTTCGGTTGCCATGAGCAACGGACAATGTTTGATCTTATTGACGGAGCTCTATAGAGCAGATGTAATAACGCCATATTTGCTACGAGGCTAGCATCTGGAGCCGGTCGTTGAGATAGTTGCAAGGGGCACTAGATATACGCGGAGGTAAAAACAACAGCGCAGTTCAAGCCAATGCTGTGCGAGGGTGGTTTATGGACCTAAAAGCTACTAACTTTATTGGATTTGGTGGCAGCTGTTGCAATTTTCATTAAGTGGAATCTTTTCCTTTCCAATTTATAACCTTAATATACGTTTCGCAACCCGGGCCACTGCACTGTGACTGAGGTTGGCGCTAATGACCTAGCTGTCGTCGTGCCATTAAACCTCAATCCCCATCCCACTCCGTGAGGGATTGGACAAAACAACGATTTTAAGCCTAAAAAAAGCCGCTCTCACAGCATTGGATTAACTAAAGATGCTGTTGCTGTTGTATTCAGTGTCCCTTCCAGCTAGTTCCACAACAGGCTCAGATTCTAGCCTCGTCGCTACTCTGTAACAACGTCCATCAAAATAAAAAATAACCAATCTTAGTTTGCAACGAATTAGTATCACAAACTAATTTTAAGCGACGTTAAAAAAATGGCAAAGTATAATAATAAACACAAATATGAATTTCAATCTGCTCTGCCTGCTCAAAGCCAGCTTACTAGTACAGCTCATAAAAAGATACAATCCTCGTGCAAAACTCTAATAATTACCAAGAAAAAGAATACAATTATTAAAAAAAAAACCGTCTCCCTTCCAAATTCTTAAATTAAATGAGAAAAAAAAATTCTCTGATTTGGGAATGACTTTCGACGGAAAGCTAGAAACGGCGTAAGAAGAGATGATTTCATTCGAGTGACAATAATTGTGCAAAGTTTTAATAAAGATTTAGAGGCGGGCCAGGCATCCATCTCGCCAATTCTCACGCAGAAACGAGAGAAAAGCGAGAGCTCACGAATGTCTTGGCACTCCTCCGCCCCCCACCAAAACCAACCCATTTATTTCGGAGACGGCTTAAAATTTCACGAACCGCCATTCATCAGAGGAATTATGACGTATTAATTCCCCACGCATGACACTTCAATTAGATAGCGCCACTGCGACACCGGAGAGTGAGGGAGGGGAGGGGGGGCGGGGGAAAGGAGAGAATGTCGAAGGAAGACTTCCACTCAGAATTGTGTATAAGAGATACTTTTTAACCCGTCACGTGCCAAATTTTGAGGAGATCTAGCAAAACTAAACTTGTCAGAAGAAATATGGTGGCTAATTATTTTGGATTGTAAAAACTCTTCATCATTATTTTTTAAAAAGTTACTTATAAAGAAACATCAGTCGCAGCGTCTGGAAACTGCATGGAGCACGTGCAACCATAAATGACAAATGTCGCGTGTCATCACGGAGTTGGGAATCGACCCTTAGTCGTCCCATAAGATGTTAATTACTAAGCTACCAGATATTTAAGCAGCTAGGGGATATAGTCTGGTCTAGTGTGGTCGTTCTCTTGGGCTCTAACTATAATCGGACATTTCCCATTTTCAATTCCCGAGTTTTCCCGACTTTGCCCTAATAGACTTCTGTTTGATTCTGTAAGGTCTAGCACGGTTTAAAATTGAACCGGTTCATCTATAAGTGCAATTGTTTGCTTCAGATTTTGTAAAGAATAAAAATTGGAATTTTTATTTTTAAAATAAATAGCAAGTATTCGCTCATTCTACCCGAATTGCACTGGTTTCGACCCTGTCACAATCAAAGATGCCAGTCGCTTCTGGGACCGCAACTACATTTCTGGGGGCCCGGGGAAAACAATATGAATGGAACCTTTCTTCATTATGCTAACTATACTGTTCGGAAGACCCCGGACGGTTTAGGGGCCCCTCCCTCAGTATGGAGCCCGGAGCAGTACCACCCACCCCCGCCCAAATATGCGGCCATGGTCGCTTCAAGCGAAGAGGAATCAAGCAAACCTTTTTTTTTTTTTAAATGGAGACTATGAAAATAATGAACTGTGATCAAGACATTCTACGTATTCTTTTTTTGAATTCTCAACGACAAGCCATAATCACTTTTATCACATGACGCGGGATCGTAGGAAACAAGTCAACGTGGTTCGCTTTACGTCATTAGTAGTCACGAGCTTTCGTCCCGCTTAGTTTGCAACGTCACACATCCTGTGGGGGCCATAAACACATCTTGTCACCGTAAACATGAATTTCGCAATGGTGGGCACAATTCGTTAGCAATAATAAACAGGGAATATTGTCGCTACATTTTTCAGATGAATTTAAATTCAAGCATATCTAAAAATTAAAAAAAAATTAAACGTGTAGTTATATTTTCAAGACTGAAGTGAGAACTGTTGAAAAATGACGCATGATGCATCGCCACTTTAAGACGGTTGGAAAAATAACTTTTTAATGCTTAGCTTTTGACGCGCTCCCAGTCTTAGCCATGGAGCCAGAAGGAGAAGGGGCAATTTTACTAGGTAAATCCCGTCGGAAATTCCTAGGTTCTGTTACATGCCACAATCGACATGAGCACGAGTCTTCACAGGGTCCTTCTCTTCCCGAAAATGCCAGGGGTGGCTGAGGCCGGACTCGAACCCGGGACCACCTGGCACATGAGACGGTCATGCTAACCATCAGGCCTCTCACCCTGCCCGATAGGGCCACTTTTTAATGCTGTCTGAGCGGTTGTATTACGAGGATTTTGGGAACATTCGTACCTGGTATAGTATTGTTTACTAGCTGACGCCTGATCTAGTAGGACGACATGTTGTCATACTGTTCCGTTTGTTGTCGCATTAGCGTCTGTTGAATTTGGGACCCTGTCGTGCTTCGTGCTCATGCCCACTGTGTCATGTCAAAAATCCAGTGTTTTCCGCTTGAATTTTCCCAGCTAAATTATCTCTCTCATCGTTGTGGGGCAGATAACCCAGTTTGGGTTCGTGCTCCCTAAAAATTCAAACATCAATAGAGTCCGATTGCCTCGACTTTTCCGTCAGCAACCCGTGTCGTAATGTTTAATTTCTTACTGTTTGTAACTTATAATTGACATTAACCTTCACACTTCCAGCTGGTTGCCCTTTTTCACTGCTACCGTGCCAAGATTGAACACGCGCGCCTTTTTTCATTGCTACCTTGCAAAGAATGAACGTGCTCCCTCCTTATTCAATGTTAACATGAAAAGAATGAACATGCTCGCCGCCTGTCGTATTCAACTTGCGTTTGGATTGGCTGTCACAATGAGTACTTGCCCCGTCTACCGACCCTCACCTATGGTTCGGTGCAAACGAAATATTTGTATAGATTGTTGATAGGCTACTTATATATGAAGACGCTGGTGGTTGCCACTTTTGTAAAATGTATGTCGCTCATCGCAATAAAAGCTTGAATTTAACCGAATTCTGATTATTAAAAAAAGTCACGTGATTAGTCTTGTCCAGTCAGATGGCCGAAGACCCGCTATTCTCGTTCAACCATTGGCTATCTCATGATGACATCACGGCAAACGGCCCTGGATCGTGGTTAATCAAAAATACGGGTATAAGTGTGGCTTTTTTCCTGTGGCCCAAACAGCCAACATGCATTCATCGATTGGGGCCCAAGTCAACTCTAATCTCAACCAGTCTTTCCTCTTAAAATAATATTGAAAAAAAGCGTTAATAGGATTTTGCATTTTGTGCATTCCACCCTCATAAATCAGGCGATTAGGGCGAGTTATGGGAAGCAGGTCTAATCTGGGACGTAAATCAACTCTTTACAGCCCCAAGACCACCATCGAGAATTACGGCACGTTTGAGAAAAAAAGAGGAAGAAATTCAAAAACAATATTGAATTTCTAAGAGCCGAATGGCGAAAGTCAAAACAGCGGGTTCATGAAATCATGGAAATATCTTTGGCAAACTGAGCAACGGGGAGAAAAATAAACTAACTGAACACACATCGTCTTAGTTTCAACGAACGAAAACGATCTTAAAAGGAAAAAATGTTTAAAACTGCGCTTGCAGGAATTTTTGAAGAAACAAAAGTAAGATGGAGGAAATTCCGTGTTAGATGAATGGAGTTCCGAATAATTCACGTGGTGACGAAGCTTGGCTCACCCCAAATGATGACTAACCGATCAACAACTTGTTTTAGAGAGATAAACAATGATCACAAGGTCAGGGATTGTCGAATTAGATAAAACAGACAAGAGAGGTCAAGGAAATTCGGTATTTGGGGTCATGTCTTATCTATTTCGCAACATTAAAAATTTTAATGACAACAGCTATCGAACAGTTTGGCCTCCACTGATGATGATGTTGTTGTTCGTTGTTTGTTGTTGTTACACTTTGCCCTCGCCTGAAAATCAAACAATTAACTGAGCAAAAAACGGCTTCGCTGTTTAGAAAAAAACAGAGCTCGTATCACCATACTCACAACCGTGAAGGTACACGAATAAAAACGGATTAAAGTTCACTCGAACGCAACGAACTATAATTTGAACTCCAATACCAGGGAACAAGGACTGTTTTTGATCAATGGTTATGTCAGAAAGAAAGCCCAAAATGGCCTACGTAGGGCCTTTTGAACGATATTTTAAAGTGACTACAGTATTCTTGTTGTTGTTATGCTTCTTGTGAGGGAAAATTTGCTCTCACCTAGAGAAGGAACCAAATAACCAATTTTGAATTCTTATAGCTTAAAATTTTGGCATTAACAAGGAGTAGGACCTTTTGCATGCTATTTTAGTGTGACTACACCAATAGCAATGAACCGATTTTTAACTTTCATAGCTTAAAACGTGGGGATGAACAAGGCCCAGGGCCTTTCGAACGCTATTTTAATGGGACTACAACATCCTTGTTGTTGTTGCTATTCTTGGGGAAATTTTGCTCTCACCTAGAGATCGAACCAATAAAACGATTTGTTGATAACTACATTATATAGCTTAAAGTGGCACTATCACAGATAGGAAGTGGGCAGAATCCGGCAAACATCTAGCGCTATCTAGCACTTGCTTGCACCAAGAGAAGGTATGCACAACGGCATACCTTTTAACGAAACAAGGAAGCCACCACCTCCTTAATTACAGAGTGAAAATTTGGTTTGTTCTCGTGCACCAGGGAGCAATTAGTAAAGGTTAACAATATCACTGCCGCTAGATGGCGCCATGGTATTTTCGTTCGCATTTCAATCAGTGATAGTGCCACTTTAAAATGCAGGTATCGGCAAGGACCATAGCCTTTCGAATGCACTTTTAAAATAACTACAATATTCTGTTGTTGTTCTTATTGAGACTTTTTCTCTCACCAGAGATGGAACCAGTAAACCAATTTTCCAATTTGTATAGCTTAATGCGTAAGTATTAAAAAGGACCAGACCCATATAACTGTTATTTTTAAGGTGATAACAATATTCTTGTTGTTGTTATTCTTGTTGACAAGCAAAATATAACAGATATTAGTAGTAAAAACGCTTAAGTGTATAAAATACGAATGTAAGCTATCTGCAAGAAAATACATGTAAGCTATCTGCGTCGCACTAACACGCGTAAATGAAGCTCCAGTCTGGTTTCTTTGGACGCCATAAATTCTTTTACACATGTTACTGCGACGCTGATGTCTTTGTCTTTGTCTGTTCTTTTAGAGCATGACTTTATTTAAGGCTTACATCCATATTTTATATGCTTAAGCGTTTTTTCCTACTAATTGCAGGTTGCGTTCTAACAATTGTTGGCCGTTTTCTTCGTTACCATAACTTGTTTACTGTGTGGGCGTGCGTGCTGGGTGTGTTCAATAATTGTGAAAATGGGCGCAAAATTTATTATCCAACAGACACCCTCTTCTTTTAGTTACCTTCATCTCCGGAATCTTCGTAACCGAAATCTTTGTGACTACGGTGCTTCCCCTAAATTATGTGATTTCGGGCCAAGGCTTCGTCAGCTGGGTTGACAGTCATGCCCTCTGCTGACTCGACAGTGACCTGCGCTGATTGGTTGAAAAGGCGCCAAAAAAAATCGGGAAAATGCACACTCATCCTACGTTTGCATCTTGGTATAATTACGGTCTGTCAAAGGCCATTGATTTAAAACCCGCGCTTTGTAGCTTGTTCAGCTCTTAACGTCGTAGTAATTGAAGGGCATGGCTATTAGCCAGCTTTCAAATATTTCGTAATATTAATTTGTAATTCCGTTTCCAGAGCAAGTAATTAAAAAAAATGAGCACTGCTCGACGAACAACTCCGAATTGACATTCTTGCAGCTAGAAGCTAAAAATCTTCTGAAATTCAACATGACGGCAGTTTTGCCTCTGCCGGCTCGTAAACGGAAACAGTCAATAATGTGATTCCAGAAGAGACTGAAAAACTGTTTCGTCAGGAGGCATTCGTTATCTTATTGTCACGGATTAAAAGATTGCAAGCGTTTACTCAAACGATGTCGGATTTAGCTAATCCATGTAGCAATGTTACCATGTCAACGACAACTTTGCTATCACTGTTAAATTGTAGCTGCGAGAATGCAAACGCGAGCCGTTGCGTAAACGCACCATCAGTTTTTTATGATAACCCTAAGGTTGGCATACTGTTGAATTTGCTTATCATAGTTCTTCGACATTTAACTGCTAGACATTACGTCGAATTAGGCATCATACTCGGCGATAGTATGGTACTAGCTGAAGCCCGGGTGGTGTTTGATGCACCGTTTAAAATATTGGGAAGATTCGCGTTCTCATGTGTTTGTTGCGAAAGACGTGTAACCCGTCTATCTTTTCGAGCTATCTTTGCGTCCAGTCGGCGCTTTTCTTTCCGTAATTCCACGTTTTCCGTTTTTAAGCCGTCTATTTGCAATCGTAATGCAATCTCAAGTTTCGCGGAAACGACACAAACACAATATTTAACACAAAAGTTTTAAAACGCATAGAAAGCTTCCTTTTTTAAGCCGTCTATTTGCAATCGTAATGCAATCTCAAGGAAGTTGATGGGTCTCTTTTCGCTTCTGAAGTTTTTGTATGATTAGTACTTAAAATAGTCATATTGAAAAGTCCCAATCTGGCGATGTTGACGACGACTGTGTTGCCATCCAGAGGTAGTGTGTATGTTTGTAAAGACACTGTTGTTGACAATCAACGCAGCATTGTTAGCGTTATTATCAGACGGGTGTCCGTCTGGGTCGGGTGGCCGTTTTACAACACTGCAACTTGTTTTAGTCTTCTGTACAGCCGTACCGGCTGAGAAGACTATTGCAACGAAGTTGTAAATTAGGCCTAAACGCTGACAATTACGTCTGAAATGTTAAAACGGGCAATTCTGATGGTTACTGCTTTTAGATTATGTAATAAAGATAGCTGTTGCAATGGGTGATACAGAAGTATGCGTCACTATTGATAGTGGCAGAACAGTACAGAAGACCAGATACGACTAGGTAGTCGCTGTAGCCGCTGTTTATTAATGTAGATGAATCTATATAATAGGCTTGGGTGGCACTGAGCAAAATCATCATGCACTACAGTGAAAGAGGGCGAGCGACTTACAATGTCTGTAACAATCAGTAACAAACGAAATACTGCTTCCATAATGCTGGCCATTATAGCAGAGTTGCATAGTTTCAAGGTTCAAAGGGTTTTAGCGAGCGTTAACCGCCCAGGATGTGCCCTGTAACAATCAGCAAGAGGTCGAGCGGGTTCGTTCTTGCCATGGTAGCAAAGACAAAGAGTGACCGCCCGATAATGTGGAAAGGTTGGGCCCTGTAACAGTCAGTCTCAAACGAAATGCTAGCTCTTAAGAGCCCGACTTGAAGACTTTCAAAAATGGTCGAGTAACAATCACTGCATGCACGATCGTTGTGGGGTTTATCGCACTTGGCATCAGAACGGAGAAACAGGCAATTCAGAACGTAACAGTGACGTCCTCCATAACAGTGACGTCCTCCATTAAAAAAAAGACATTTACTTCCCTACAAAAATAAAACAGCAGGGGTTTAAAGGGAGGGGGAGCAGGAAATGGGGGGGACCACGCAGTGGGAGAATGTGGGGAGAGGGGGCCATGGGGATGCAGAGGAGGGGGCGTTGGCACCATTTTCATTTCATGCTGCCAGTAAAGTATTTTGCTAAGGTATGCGGGAACCGGCTAGACCGGCGTATGTTGTGCCGGCGGCACAGCTAGTAATAAGAAATAACATTTGTGGCAAGGTAATTGGACGGGGAGAGTGTCCCACTTACACCAATCCTAAAACTAAAAGTCTTACAGTGACGCCCGTAACTGTACAACCCACCCGGGCCGCTTTAAGAAACGTTCAAACGAGAGCTCACACAAAACGTGCTTAAAGGCCGCAGTGGAGTTTGCTGCGACTGTCCTATTTGGAAGGGAGTTCCAGGCTGGGATAACCCAAACAGAGAAAATGCTTTTCCTACAGAGATTGACCACGGGTGGAATGTACCGTGCTCAATTCGAAAAATGGCAGGACAACATTAGTATGTTCGTGGAGAATTTTGAAAACCAAGACGAGATTCGCTCTCAAGCAGCAGAGCTCAAGAGATTCAAGACCTGCTTTCTTGAAGCGTGCACAGTAGGAGATCTCGCGCATACTCGGCAAGCTCTTCGTGAAAAGTCGCTGTACTGACTCAACAAGATCATTGTCCTTCAGGAGGTTAGGTGACCACACCGAGCTTGTATATTCCAACAATGGCCGAACGAAGACTGGTTGAAGTCCTCACTCCAGTAAAACTAAACAAGTAAAATCTCCATTCCTATTCAATATTTTTCTACCAAACTTGGCCAGAAAGTAGATAAATATGGAAGGTATATTTAATTATTTATACCAAAAATTATGCAATTCTGTGCAAGAGTAAAAGTAGCAGCCACACTTAAATTTGAAAACTGTTCACTTGTTGGTCTTGGGGTTGGTCTTGAGTGACACTTTTTTCATAAAAAAACTACTGCACCTACCTAAAATCTTGAACCATGATCTTAGCCAGAAATTTCCTTGTCCTTCATCCTCAAGAGACCACATTTTCAATTGGTCGAGCCATTCCGGAGTTACGGGACCCTCAATGAACAGTTTGATTGTTTTAACCATTGTATTTAGGGAATAATGCCAATCACCAAACGCCAGTCCATTCTTCGTGAACGTGTTATGTCTTTGCTAAACAGTTCATTGTTGACGCGTAAAATGAAAGAAACCGTGTTTCAGTTAAACCCATTTAGTTTTAAACCAAACTAAACTATGTTGTTAATTTCTTCGACCTCGAAATTGGCAGCTAGAAACGATAGAATGGAGTATTTATTTCGTAGATGCAGGCTTTCAGAGCTGAGCTGAATTGTTTCAAAGTGCGCAGCAACAATCAGTGCACGCGCGCGGGCAACAATCACTGAGTGAGCGCGCGTTCACACCTTTGGAAATGAAAAAAAAATCATTTCCAGCCGCAAGGCATAGACTAAATTGGTTTTGGTGTTAATTTAAAGTAACATTAATTTCAGGTTTTTCCAGTTTTTATTCAAATTACTGCATGCCATAAAAAAGGCACAATGATTACAAACAAAATTGTCAAGTATGCTGTAAAAAAAAAGAGTTACATGATCAAAGTTTCACTTTACTTATTGATGATTTTTTATTTAAATAATCAAATGTACAAGTCAGAAAAATGTAAACAAATTGTAAATAAAATTAACAATAATTTAACTGGTAAAGCACAACAGCACTTAAACAGATGCTATTTTCTCAATTGTACATTTGCTTATTTGAATTAAAAATCATCGATTTTTATCCGTGTTCATTTTAAAAAGTAAAGTGATACTTTAATCATATAACCCCCTTTTTTACGGCACAATTGAAGTTTTTTTTGTAATAGTTTTACGTGTCAAGTCTTTTTGTGTGGCCGACAACTGAGGATCAATTCTCTTTTATGGGTACCGTCGTCTGCTCCAAGCCATGAGCACAGGCTGAAATTGTTGGCTGGACCAAACCTAGCAAAAGTTTGAAAAAAATAAAACAAAATAAAAGCTGTGATATCCTGTTCACTACAAAGCACAAATACTATATTGTGTATTTGTCCGAGTGTAATCAAAATTATTTATCCGAGTGTGTTCAGAATTCTTACAGTTTTCAAAAACACTAACATCCAAATAAAACAACAGACATGACACTAGCACACGATGAGATCCCGTTTTGTTTTTCTTCGTTACCGCCCTTCCGTAAAATCTTGTTCATAAAAAAGTACGGTATATAAAAGTCAAAACACTGCAGGCCAATTTCACTACCATGAAAGCGATTGCCATATTGGAAAGAAAGTATTTTATCTTTAATACATTTAATATTGTATGCTTCTGAAAAGACGGCATATGATTAAAGGTCGAATCACAAGTCTTTTACTCGAACTGCATGTTGTCAGTGATGCGCCTTTTACAAACCATAAGAACCTAAAATCATTGCTGTGCCGAATCAGTGTCAAAACAATAGGTCAGAACAGCTACCAAAGCCGCTGAATGAGCTTGAAGAGGACAGGTGGTTTGGTATGTCATGGACTTTGCCAGGGTTCCCTTTCTTGTTATTGATCAAATCAGCCTCTCCCCCCGCCTCCCAACCCGCAGAAAAGCTCTACCAATGCTCAACTGCAGTCATCTCTGCTCCTATTCTCATCATACCTTGTTTTTATTCAGCGATACACTATAGATGTAAACATCACCCTGGCAGACAACCAACCCGACGAAAGCCTTGTTTTTCCTGAACAAGTTCCTGTTCCGCCAGCAGCCATCAACCCCTTTGGTTCGTAACAAGACCAAACTTGTGTGTTACACCCTCTTTTACTTTGTCCAACAACGCCCTTTATCGATCAGTGTTTGGTTGGGTGTGTGTTGGCGTCCGTCCGTGTTTGGAATGTTCACCCGTTTTCGTCTTTCGAGGAGCGGAAGTGGTCGTCCAGGCTTTTAAGTTTCTCCCTGTTTTCGTCGCGCACGGCCTGTAATGGCGCCGGAAACACGGCCTTTAAGCCTACCACTCACTTACCATCGTAGAAATCGTAGAGAACGAGAGAGAGCGAATTTGAAACTCCAGTAACGGGTGTTCAACCAGCCGGGCGTGACGTCCGTTTGTCAGCGCTATTACCAAGGGGCGAAAAGGGCACGATCGCTGTTTCCTTGTTTCGGTGGGTGAGGGAAAATTCGATACCGAACAGTGATCATAGGGGCAGTACCTCGCCTACACTCCATTCTTTAGTAGCCTATACTACGGATTGTCGTACATGCACAACGGGGTAGCAAGGTCTATGGACATGGGAGCAAAAGGTATCTTGTTCCGTAGACGTTGGGTGGGGGATGCATCTTGTGTGTTGAGTTGGGGAGGGGAGGAGGGGGAGGGGTCAGTTTTGACAATTCTTTAATATCAGTCGGGAGAGGGGTGTGATGTGAGCTAATCCAGTGGAAGTTGACGGATTTAGTTATGTAACGCCTTTCCTTGATTCTAACACAACTTACAACTTTAATACACTTGCATCAAGTACGAAATTAGTATTGCATAACTTTTCGTGAAACTGGATTGGCAATTTAGCAGCAGCCTCCATCTTGCGTGCGTGTTGGATTCGCGTGTGGTCTAACCTTGGTGGTAAGACATGCGTGACCCTAACCCAATACGATCAACCCTTCCTCTGGAGCTAAGCAATCGTCTTCGTTTTAAAATTTTAAACTGTTTAACTTTTGTAATTTATATGCTATATATATATATATTTTTTTTTTTTTTTAGTTTTAACATCGGATGGCAGTCAGTGACCACCAGATCGTTGCCATTTCGGGTGCATTTCCAACAAACTAATATCATCATCATAATCATCATCATCATCTAATATAATTAAAATTGTTCAGTGTGTTTTTATTTATTTATTTATTTATATGTGTGCCCTTCTACTCCCCTTGAAATAGTGGCCTCAAAAATTGGCGAAAGGGTTTGGAAGATAGGATATTTCTCCGAATTTCTCTTAGGCGTAATCTTAAATTCAAATTTGGGTCCTCAAATGCCCCAAGTTAACGAAAAATGACCGTTTGCAACAATCAGCAACAATCACAAAATACGTGACGTCCTGGAACGTCCATCAACAATGGTTAGGCGGCAACAGACTAACAAGGAACAAGTCAGTTAATAACTGATTGTTCTCAGTAACACACGCAGCTTGCTCAAAAATTGTTGCAGATCCTACAGACACATGCAAAATACAAGTGTTACAAGTATGGTGTGACACAGATGAACTAAGTAGACATCTAAACCTTATTTAAAGAGGTGCTGCAATAAGGAATCTCCTCGAGCGAAGCGAGACGACGCCAACGGAGCGAGCAATGTGGCTAGTATATATTAATCGTCTACCGCGGACAACTTTCACGAATTTTGTTCCTGCATCTCCTCCGTTAATATTTGGTGTGCGATGGTGTCTACGGACAGCTTTGTAGTTTTGCACCTTACGTCAGAATTTCGATTGGTCGTTCCATTCCAGAGCTACGGGGCAGCGAATGAGCAGTTTCATTGTTTTACATTGTTTTAAACATTGTTATTAGGCAACAATGTAAATCAGCAAACGCCAGTATTAAAACCTCAACGTGCAGAACAACAACAATGCAAACGCCAGGATAAAGGGTATTGTCATAATTATTTTCTTGGAAGTTTTAAAATCGCGGTCTTTCAACAAGTCAGCATAGCCTGGAAATGAGCAGTTCTTCACAGTGCCTGTCACCACGCTGACACTGAAGGCAAGAGGGGAAAAGGATTTACAGTGGTAAGGGAGATGCGCTGATTGAGTGAGCGAAGTGAACGAAAATCAGCGTTTGTCATCCAGCATGCACAAAATAGGAATAAAGACAAGAAGGCAAGGGGAAAGAAGGTTTTACGATGGTAAGGAAGACGTGCCGATTGAGTGAGCGAAGTGACCCAAAATCAGTGTTTGTGTATTGCCAATATAAGCAAAATACTGATAAAAGAATCTTGCAAACGCACGTTTATTACACCCGTCCTGAGGACAGGCTTCCTCTAGTTATTATTATGTTTTAACATTTCAACGTATCGAAAGCGTTTTGAGGTCTGACAAACCCCAAAATAAGAGTACGAGGTTTGAAAATCTTTAATCTGTATTTGAAGATTTGCGTGATTTGCACGAATTTACGGGGATTTGCAGGGAATTCATGGATTTGCAGAGATTTTGCTAATTTGT
>JAHWFP010007933.1:0-37285 GCA_023313725.1 Lithobius niger | reverse complement strand
GGTGTCAATTTTGAAGATGCCAGCTAACTCCAAAGCTACGCTAGTTACTGATCGCATTTTATTTCTGCTACAAACCAAAATCTATTCACCAAGGACGAAGACTACTAACTTCATTTTATTTTGGGGCTCTACAGATTTTCAATTAACTTAGACTAATACCAGTTCTAATTTTATCACCCCTGCAAAGCGATTTTTAAAAATAAATAATAGTTTATTTATCCACATAGCATCCCACAGTCCGCGGGTTGTGTTATATTCACATATTTACTCATTGCAGATTAACGCCTCTGTCAGTATATTATTTTTCCCCAACAATAAAAATAAAACGCATACTAACTCAAAAAACAACATACTGATTTTTGAAAACATTATTTTTAATTATGATATCCTATGTCATCATGTTATAAATCTACTCTTTATTTAATAACCAGTGTTTTACTTCTTTTTTTATGTGTTTAAATCCTATTAGAGGCATTAAACTATTAATAGCAAATTAAATGTCCAAGGAATATTGTACTGCACATTCCTCATGCAATAGCTATTTTTCACTGAAAGTATTTCAAACCGCATACTTTTATTTTTTAGATATATTGGTTTTTTTTTGTTTCCTTTACCTTGTGTTCAGATTTTAAATAATTGTTTAAGATAATTACATAATTTCTTAGATGTTTAACAGTTAGTATTTTATGTTCTTGAATTAAGTGCCTAGTTTTTTTTTATAATTAACTGATTTAAACAGAGCTTTGACTAGTTTGTTTTGTGCTCTTTGAATTTTATCTAAAGGGTATGATGATATGATGTACGTACGTACTCACTACTCAGGGAATGAACGATTAGTTTCAAGTTCAAGACTCAATTCCAATTCATTCCTTACTGCGTAGGTAGGGAATTATGTACTGTGTATCACATACTATAGCCCATTCACATCACGACGATATGCACGACCACTAAGTTACAACCGACCGTCGCTATGGCAACCAATCCCTCAGGCAGTCGTTCTCAGTCTTTCGTTGTTGATCGTATAGCAAACGCAACATTTCATATGTGTTGTCGCTGACTGACGTCACCCACCGACAGACCAATGGCTGACAAGCCGCTGCCAACACGATCAGCGAAATGCAAGATGGTGGCTGAGAACACTTCGAAGCTTTGATTAATGCTCTTTGCTTTCATGAACAACTCTGCAACGAGATAATTGTAGAGAACAGCTGAAAAATTCAATGGTGGTGTAATTTTTTAAATAAAATATGGAAGCACAGCATGCTGGGTCGTTTAGGCCCAACGTCACCACGTAGCACAGTTTCGAAAAGTAAGCGAGCTAGATCTACTCAATCTGCTGCGTTGATTGGTCCGTTGTGGGTTGTTCGTTGGTCGGTCGTACTGGTGTGACAGGGGATTGTTTTTTAGTGCCGTTGGTCGCCGCCGTTCCTTGTTTTGTCGTGGCGGTGTGAACCATCTATTAGGCTTTGGCTGCAAATGATTACTTGTACAAACCCTAGTCATAGCAGAGGTCCCGCTAACTGGTTAGGCTAAACCCCCAAACACCACTTGCATTCCGTGCAAAGACGCACAGCTTTTATATGATTCTGAACAATTGCCAAAGTCCTAGATTTATGCATGGCAACAGGCCGTGTGCACAAAGCGGTTCAAACTGGCTTAAGCATATGGCCTTGTTCATCCACCTGTCCGGGATTTTTAATTTTGTTGCAGGAGATACAGATGTACGAGAAAATCTAGATTTTGGATTTGTTTAATATCTCTGTAATGTGTGGCTCAGTGGCAACCCAGACCACTGCGCTGTGACTGAAGTTGGTGCTAATGACCTAGCCGTCGACGCGTCATCAAGCCTCAATCCTCCCTCGCTCGTTGCGTAGCAACTGACAATCGTCAACGGCTGAGTTGATAGCTATTGGACGAATGCTTCCTCGCTTCACCTAATGGCAGGGCGCACCGCGAAGTGTTGGCTTCGTGAAGTGCGTGCATTACACGTAACGGCGTTACAATGAAACCATAGAATTCCATCCCACATTTTATATTACTTGTTACTAAGGCGTCAAACAATGTATATTTGTTTTCGTTGCTGAGAATTGGTCGTAATTTCTAACAGATTGGTAGTAATTATCTTAAATTCTTTGATAACGTTATCTATATGATGGTTAAATTGCCACGAATTCTCAATACATATCCTAAGTATATCCCCTTTGACACCTTTTTCTCTTTTCTTCATATTTCTGAACATTTTTCTGAGGAGCTTTAGTGGCAGTGTGGATCACCAAGACTCATCAATTCATATTTATTGTGATACTGCGTTATAATCATTACAACTCTTTTCATATAATTTTATAAAAAGAGTGGCAACAAGTGTTGGTATCTTAATCAAGTTTTAAGGAGTTCTTCTTCACCATTAAAACAACCTCTGGCTTCCAAAAACCGTTTATACCCGTTGCGTTGTTTCTTGAGGCCTTGGCACTTTTACCATCAAGTACTTTTGACAATTGCAGAGCGCAGCGCAGAAAACATCACTGTTTACCGTGTGTCCACGATTCGGAACCCGAAGCACAACTGCCGCTTTGTTGTCCTTTCTGTTATGGCATTTTGACTGTCTGCAAGGTACTCCCATGGGTTGGCGCTTCGATGACATGCACGGCATTCTGGGGCGAACTCTAGAAAACATGCATCGAGTATAGCTTGCGACGAAAAGCACGCCCACCACAAAATTGTGCATAATAAACTGTAAATAATAAACAAGGAAGAATTATGCACAGAGGGAGGGATTAAACAAAGCAAACAGCATTAAAGTTTCCCGAGCATAGAAAACATGATGAAGGGAAAAGACAACAAGTAAGAAAGAAGATGTACTGCCAGCCAACAGTGCACCTTGCAGACAGTCTGGCTACTAAGCTACCACCATCAGGACAGATGTTTTTTGACGCATGATGAAGGAAACCGGAGTACCCGGAGGAAGCCCTCGTGCAACCGGCGGGAAACAACCAAATAAAAACCCGTGCATATACACTTCCCTTTACCAGGATCGAACCTGGGTCTGCAGGAAGCCAGATATGTACAGCTGGGCCCAAGACGCCTATCGAATCTGACGCGCCAGTGCACAGTTGGGGGGGAGTTGTGTTTCTTTTTTTCTAAGATGATAATATATCTTGTAATTTCACAAGGCTGTTCTTTAATGCTAACTGTCTGTTTCGATTCATTCTTCTTTGCAACTAGAAAATTATGCCGAATCCAGCTTTCTACGTCACACAAAAAAAGGCAATGCACCTTTTTTTTTTTCAGCACCACCATAGCTGGGTGGATTAGGGTGATTGGCTGCTGCAGGTCTGCCGAGAGATGGTCTTTGAAATGCCCCGCATCTTGTTGCTTGAGGAGATGATAGTGTCCCCCTTGGCTGGTCCCAAGTGGCATTTGTACACGAACAACAATTCGCCACTTCGAATTGTTCTTCATGTATCAGCAAAGTACTTAATTAGTCCCTCGAATGAAACGGAAGTGTATAAAGGTGGCTTACTGTACTACGTTATTTCTAGTGTATGATTTTCCCTGATGGCTTATTACCAAACTAATTTTATATTAAGATCAAAGATCGTATTTGATTCTGTATGCGCGACGTTTGTCTAAATCAGGAACTTCGCTAGCCGCTTTAATTTTTAGTATATATTGAAATAAACAAGTGGCTGCAGCGACTACGTAGCCGCAACCAGTCTACACTTCCGCCACTTTCGAAAATGTTGAGGCGAACACCTCCGTCACGCACTGCAACAGCGCTCTCTGTTATATAATCTAAAAGTAGTAACCATTTTAATTGCCGGTTAAAATTATGTTAACTCTTAGGCCTAGTTATGTACTTTAGCCGTAATTGTTAGCTTTTAGGCCTAATTTTTACCTGTTGTTTTAATTTCGTAAGTAGCAGCTAACGGAGAGTTGGTTTCGAAAGTAGGTTTATTCATTTATGTAACACAGTGTGGAGATTTGATGTTGCCGTGGTAACTTGACGTAAGGCCTAATTTTCAGCTTTTGGACCGTTTTTTTTCACCTGTCTTTTTAATTTCGTAGCAGCTAACCACGAGGATTCTTCCTAATAACACGGTATCGAGATTATTTTAAATGAAGCTAATGTGTGTCGCTGACGAAATCCTTTTGTTTTTATGGTTGCAGGTTTTCAAGTTACGTTGAGAAAGTCTATTAGCTATAAGAAAGCAACAATATATTAATTTGCCATGTTTTTAAACTAATTTTTGGTCGCTGTATCTAATGGTGAAACTGTTTGTCTCTATCTGGTACCATTCTGAAGTTGAAAAAAAAGCGATGGACGCACAAAGGCGTTGCAATAGTCTTCTCTGCCGTTTCGGCTGTACGGAAGTCTAAAATTAGACCATACAACAACGCATTTACCAACTGAGCTAACATCATATAAAAATAACCAATTTATTACAACTTTTACAGTACAAAAATTCACCTAGCTGAGTGCTACGATACGTCAAACGCTTTAACACTGTCTAACACTGCTCGTTCCTAAATCCTAATAGAACTCTTTACAAAATTCCTTTTCACTAGGCACGCATTAGAAAAAAAGTAGAAACTCTCGCAGAAGCCTCTTCTTCTAGGCCTGCGATGTGGAGATTGTGTTAAATATTTACGTATCTTTTCGTAAGTGCTGACAGTTACTTAGAAAGTGAAGGTTAGCTTAGCAGCGTTCCCCCTTGACATCCCAATTCCTCCATTGCAAGCCCGGATGTGGGGGGGGGGGGATATGGTCCCTGATTGGTGCAATATTCATGCAAGAGAATTTGTTATTTGATCGCTGTATTATATAAACGCTATCGTATAGTACGATTATACATAATAAATAAGGCGACATTAAACGGTTGCGTTTGCAGTCTACTAAGGGAAACTTGTTGTCTCATGAAAGTTAAACACGGAGTAATGTTTCGGGCACGAACGGAATGCTAGAGTAGCGGTTCGCAGAGAAAAATCAGAGGCCAGGTATAAAACTAACACTGATTATAACGGTATAAATTAAGTGGATAAAATCGAGTAAAGTAAACGGAAGAAACAACGACTTTGGTTTGTTGTATTTAAATTTACTTATGTATGTGGCTATCGGTTTTCACAGTTAGGACAAAATATTCTGGGGTAGGGGTAGTGTGAAGGGTGAAATTTCAGAGTGGATCCGGATGTCTGTATCGGCAGCCGTTGCTGGCGTTTGAGCTGCACCATTCTGTGCTGATCCGCCGGACGTTCGTGGGTAGACCCGGCGGACGCCACATTGATTGAAGACTAAGGTCATCGGCCCCAGCTCGGCGCCGGTATGGAGTGGTGGACTGTTCCTGGGCCCGTGGCGGATGTCCTTACAGAGGAGCTCCCAAGAAGTTCGAGTCTAGTCCAGACTATTATTATAGGTCAATGTGCGCATGCATGCCATGACGTGCATTGTAGTCATGGTGTCATGCTTTGTTTGCCATGCATGGTTACCAGTTGTATTATATCCATTCCATTCCAATTCCTCTTAACTGTATGACCTAGGAGTGAAACCATCTTAATTTATTTGCCTTTTTCTCTACCCAATATTTCGATCCTCATACCAAAATTATGTAAGTTCATCAATTATTTACCACCAATACTTTCCTGCTTTTCCCCTATCTTTAAAGTCCCGCAAACAGCCTGTGTAAAACCGCAAGGGTTATTCCGTGTGTGAGTCGGACGAGCATAAAATTGCAACCTCCACCGCAATAAATCCAATGGAACCTAATAACCAGCGTCATTTTTCACTAGCTAAGCAATAACATCATTACCATCAACTACCACTGAACTCTCGTCAATACATTGTGGTGCATCGGCCGGGAATCGAACCCGGGCCGCCCGCGTGGCAGGCGAGCATTCTACCAGTGCTTCCGTAATATGCTCAATTGCCTAATAAGAAGTAAATGAAATCGACAGCTGTAGTTCTTCAGTTGTGTTTTTTTTTTTTTACAGAACTTCAATCTTAGTCTTTGTTTCGCTCAGTTGCACTAAGGTAATGTATTTTTTTTTAGCTGCATCTCTTTCATCTACCATCTGTGGTTCGTAGGCTATGTTTTCTTCAATTTATTATCGACTCTTTGTTGCACTTAACTAGTACGGAAATCACTGTCCCTAATCATGACTACCTTGTTTACCAGTATTGTTTCAGGTCTTGCTTATTTAGTTCTTTTAGCCTCCAGGAGGAGTTGCGTGCTTACACGAAAATTAAAAAAGCACTTATTTGAAAGATTCTGTGCAAGGGCATTCCGTGTCGGTCGGGTTTTCACATACTGAAGGAAATCTAAACTAGGATCGTGCGGAGCTAAAAGTATCAAAAATTAGGAAACACAATTTCGTTTCTGTCATACAGGCTTTACATGCCAGCTTTATTCAAAGTTTAATTGCTTCATTGTCTTTATTCTGTATTATATGTTGGAAGAAAACATTCTGATATCCTCTTTAAACTTGCCCAACACAAGTACAGTGATATCAGAATAAAAATGACTAGCCTACCACCAAGTTTTCTCCATGGTGTACCAAGCCTAAACCCTGTACTGACCGAAAAAGAGTTTCCCCTAGAAAGTAGTGATATCACCCACGCCAACGAACAACCACCAAGGTAATCCCACCGACTAATTACATCAAAGGTTAAATGTAAAACCTGACCATTGCTACTATCGGTAGCAACATCTTGTACATGGGTTAAGCTTGGTGTACCACACATAAAACTTGTCATTTTTATTCTGATATCACAATTTGTCTTGGCTGAAACTGTACGGGTTCTTTCAGAGTAGTAACATTAATAGCAATAATAATATTAACAGTAGTAGCACAGTAGCGATAATGGAAGTAGTGGTAGCAGCAGTATTATTATTAATATGAATGTGTTTATTTCATTCCATTGTTTTGTAATTATTATTTGTGGTATTCATATACAGCAGTGACACGACGTAGTATTATTGTATATAACTCTATGCTGGAGCCTTAATGGGTTAGCTGCAAGGGGCACTGCAGAAAGAAACAGAAGGGCGTCATACTGAAGCCGATGCTGTGAAGAGTGATTTCTTAGACCTAAAACGCGCGATTTTTGTTGTTGGAGAAAATAACGTTAGTTTAAGCATAAGAAATCCGCTCTTCGGTGGTTTTCCCCTCCATTTTTATGTAGTGCACCTTGTAGTTATGCCCTTCAAAACCCATACTGGTGCCAATATGGCGGCAAATGTCACTGCTCTATACAAACTAGTTGAATTTCGCACTTTTTCGGAAATAAGTTATTATTATTATTATTATTATTTGAAAAATTATTTTAAATTTTTTAACTGCAGAAAAAAACAAAAAGGCGGTGGAATCTTACTTTTCATTAGGGATCATAACATTAAAGATTTTAATTGTGTTAACCTCAAAATAGATGAAAATGATGCCATTAACTGTAGTTTTACTTTAAGTCAACAAAAATTTGAACTTATTGCACTTTACAAAAAACCCTCTGCTAGCAGAACTAAGTTTATAAAAAATCTTAAACAACTTCTCTCAACCAGGGAAAAAAACACTAATGTAATCCTCATTGGTGACTTTAATTTTAATATCCTCGCAGGGCATCAGGACACATCTGAAAAATACGATATCGATAAGTTTGAAAATTGCTTGGCATCCCTGGGATTTTCGCAACATATAAGTTCCCCCACTAGAGAAGAACACAGACACAACAAAATTGTTAAATCTTGCATTGACCTGATTTACAGTAAAACTACAAAATGGCTCTGTAAATCATTTGTCATAAAAATAAAATTAGCAGATCTTTATTTTACTGCTATCCAAATGTGGGGCAATTACGTCACTAAGGAACAAAATCCTATTCGGCACCAGCTGAACTATGTTTTAAACAACAAAGGCATTGTTCGACAGTTAAAAAACCAGAACTGGGATTACTTAAAAACACTTTCGGATCCAAATGAAATATATGAAGAAATTGAAAATAAAGTTAATAACATTTACGAAAAAAATAAAATTTACTTAAGCAACAGAAACTTAAACTTAAATAAGCAAAACCAAAATATTCCTAACTCGAACTTTAAAACTGAATGGATGAATAAAGATCTGCTCACTAAAATTAATAAGAAGAATAAAATTTGGTCGACCATCTCGAAAACAACTAATCCAACAACTGCACAGCTTGAGGCTTATAAATTAGCAAAGAAACAGACAACAAGAGATATTAAATTAGCCAAACAAAACTATTACCAAAAGTTTTTTGAAAAAAATAAGAATGATAGTGCAAAAATTTGGGACAAAATAAATACAACTTTCGGAAAATCAAAAAAAAAATTAGGCCTGGATGAACAACTTATAAAAAACTTCCCCAAACAAGATACAATTACAACGTGTAACAATTTTGCACATTGTTACAGACAAGAGGTACCAAACTTAAAATTTACAAAAAAAACAAAAACAAATAATAAAAACTCTAAAAACTCAAAAAACCGTTCTCAAGAAAATAGTCTTTCAACAGAACATACTATACAAATTTGTAAACCAAACTTTTTTGATATCTTATCGATCATTAATAAAATGATTATAAAAAAATCTTGCGGCTATGATGGGTTCTCCATGGACCACTTTTTTCAATCAAAGGAACAAACTGCAAACTTTATGGTCACACTGATCTCTGCTATTATTGAAACCGAAACATGGCCATGTAACCTTAAAAAGCAAGTTCTTAGGCCAATTTATAAAAAGGGCGAAAAAAAGGAATATAATAACTACAGACCTATCGCACTGCTTCCGGTACTAAATAAAATCATAGAAAAGTTTTTTGCCAATAGAATACTTTCGTTCTTAACCAAATTTAAAATCCTAAACAAGTGCCAATATGGTTTTCAACAACATACTGGCACAATTGATGCTTTGAAATATATTAACAATAAAATCACGAATGCCTTGAACAACAGCAAACATATTGGTGCAATTGCCATTGATCTTAAAAAGGCTTTCGACACTTTAGATAAACAAATAATGGTAAAAAAAACTATACAAATGTGGTATCCGGGGCAAACTGCTTGGCATACTAAATAACTATCTTAAGAGTAGACTAAGCTGTGTTAAAATTGATGACCAAATAAGTGATTGGAACGAAGTTAACAATGGTGTCCCACAAGGTTCCGTACTAGGGCCAATCCTTTTCTTAATCTACATTAATGACATCACAGAAAAAAATTTTAATTGTTACATAACATTGTCTGCTGACGATATCATCCTTATGTCTATAAACTACAAACAAGATAGAATGATTCAAAACTTACAAACTGACTTTGATACAATAAATGATTACCTTTTTGTGAATGAACTTTACATAAGCGCCGAAAAAACAGTATTCATGCATATCACTACTTCCCACACGTTAAAAACTGCATGCTACATAACGTTGCACCACCCTGACTGTGAAAATTACTGTGAATGCACTTGCCCAGAGGTAAATCAAGTTTCGAATCATAAATATCTTGGGTTGGAAATCGATGATAATTGGAAATTTTTTAATCAAATTGAAGCAACAATTCGTAAAATTAGGAGAATAATACCTACACTATACATGGTCCGAGAGCTTTTTGACAGTCGAATAAAACAAATTACTCTACGAAGCATGGGTCCTCTCAAACGTTAGGTATGCTTGCACAATTTTTGGCTCTACATCCATTGGTTACATCGACAGACTGCAAAAAACTTTAAATAAAGCCGCCAAAGCCCTTTTTGGCAAAAAGGAGGGAAAATCTACTAAAAATATCTTTAACGAAAATAAACTATTCACTTTTCATTCACTTTATAAATTTAATATTATCTATAATAACTACTTCGGTCTAACCTATCAAACAAATATCGCACGACCATCAAGAAACAATAAGGCTTGGCTAAAAACGCCCTTATGGCGCAACTCATACGGTAGAAGATGCTCTACGTATGTCGTGCCAACAATCCTCAACGAAGTCCCTGAGGATCTTCGAAAAACCATCACAGTTAGAAATATTAAAAAAAAGATTAAACAATGGCTGTTTGATACCCAGGGACTACAATCATGTAACAAATTTTAAACTTCTTACATCTCTAAATACCACGTTACAAGACTGTAAAAAATTTTAGTAATGTATTGATTCTTGTAACAATATTTATTTATCTGTTGTATATGTTCTTAGTTAATTGTCAGTGCACATACAAGCTTTTAGCTTCGTGCTTTTTTGAATGTACACTTGCTGTATACTCATTGCTGATTAAACAACAACATTATTATTATTATTATTATTATTATTCGTAGTAGTAGTAGTATCCTTACCTAGACAAGTTTCAACATTTATTGACATTTATTTTTGTTGACAATTTATTTTTGGACAAGAAGACATTAGGGCGCGTTTACAGAACAACTCGTCTATGCATTCTCGCAGCTCGAAGGTAGAAATTATCTGAAATTCCAACATAGCTCTGTCAGCTCGCAGCGAAACGAGTCAATAATGGATTTCAGAAGCTATTAGGAAAATAGGTTTCGTCAGGAGGGAATTCTTTACCTTACTGTCACGAATTATACACTGCAATCATTTGTTCAAACGATGTCGGATTTAGCTAATCCAGGAAGCGTCGTTACCATGCCAACGACACCTTTGCCATCGCGATTAAATTCCAGCTGCGAGAATGTAAAAGCGAGTCGTTGCATAAACGCGCCCTTGACCTATATGCCGCGAATTGCGACTTCTTTGTTGTCGGGCAGCTGCAGTAATCTCCTCAATCATACGAGTTTTAGCTTTTCTGTCGCTCTGTAATTTTTCGGAAGATACGTAAAACCAATCAAATTCTCTTTCAGTTTAGAGATAGAAATTACCGGGTGGGCACCACGTGGCCAAAACCATAAACATGCTCTTTAAGACCATGGTTGGAAGAACTGTTGAGGGTTCCTATAGCTAATAGTTGGTCGGATGTGCCCATTTCTACTGGACGCCATGTCGGCCATCACTCCAAAGATTACTGGCCTCCTCCATTAATCATGCCTGGAAATCCTGGGGTTTCCGGAGCCCGTTGCCACGGCAGTACTTTACATCATTTACGATCTGTCGTGAAGAATGAAAGCACTGATCTTTACGAAACACCATGAAATATCCATTGTGCCGCGGGTGCAGATCACATCACCAAGTTGTCTCTTCCTGCTTTAGCCTCCGTGGGTCTTCTTAGTCTTGCTAGTCTTCGGTAGTGTGGGTTTTTTTTTATGATGCAGCTGTACGACGGCAGCAAAACCTCGTTTTTTCTTTTGGTAAGAAAAAAATTTATATATATATATATAGGTCGTCCCGTCGTTTGATCGAAAGAAAGACAGTCGTTTGTTCTCGTTTTTATCTGTAAGCTGTGAGTCAGCAAAATCACTCGGGCAGAGGAGAAAGTGTTATCTTCGGGAAAAACAAGCGAAGTGGAGGTTTAATAACTCCCCCACCGATGTAATGTGCAGCGGGATCCTCAAAATGTCTCTTTGTCCGTTTTTTTGTGTGTTTCGGGGTCTCCCGTCTCCTACCATAAAACCGTCTTGTCGTAATCTCCGTAAGTTATAAAACAAGAGCTAAATTTATTCCAATGGTTTGATTTAAAACGTCACAACTTCGGCGGGACTGATCCATTTTGGTGAACGGGTAGACGTAATCGACTGCGACGTGGAACGTGCAGAACTGAAACGTATACATTAGAGTCTTGGTTCATGCAGTACATTTTATTTCGGTTTCGGTGCTGACGTGGCAGAAGGTGCTAATAACCATCTGGAAGCCTCCGTGCCGGTTTTCCATTGTTGCAGCGCGAAGCATGAATTTCACAATACCTTTTTTTTAACTGTACCCAACCATTTAAAACACAATAGGCTTTCACACCTTAAATTAAACATTGCTAATGCGTAGTATGATGCGGCGAGAAACTATTTTGCCAAGAGAAACGTATCTTTTCGGAATGGTGTGACTGAGGAGGTAATTGATCCACTCTCTGTTTTTTTTCCTTTTCAAGAACATAATAGATAGGTTTGTTAGTATGGACCGGCTGAATGATTTAGATTATATTAGCGGGAATAGTCGACTAGGTTTTCTACTTATTATCTACTTTTTGTTAATTTTGTCTTTTAAACAAAAGAAAAAGAAAAAAACAGAAAAGGGGTGAAAAAAACAAAATGATATAAGAGAAAATAGACTACATATATATCCATGTAGCTTGTACTTAACTTCTATTTAAATTTGTTTTGCAATTCACCTATAGTTCATATTGTTAAGTTTTTGCGTTCTCATTACTGGTCATGTTGTTCAACTACGTTGTTTACTTAGTGTGACACTTCTTGCGAGTGAGTTTTCATTTTCGTTATTGGTTTTGTAGTTATATATGATGTAGATTATTAAGTTTCATTCGTCATTACAGACCATCAGGGCAATGATGACAAATGTTGTTAATAAGTAAACAAATAAATAAATAAATAAACAATCGGGCCGTGATACGGAAGGCAAGATTTATGCGTACTTCAGAGACTGAAAGCCAAGCGGACAAATATAGACTGCACATTACTAAGCTGGTTTGAAAATAATAAATAAACTGGGTTTTGCCCATTACGAAAGATATGCCCATAAGTCAAGATTTGGTAAACATTTATTAGCCTTACTTTAAAATGTTCATTAATGTTGATGTGATGGTGGATTCGATCAAACCACCTCAGCATCACTAATCCATAATACTCATAATGCTGTTTGCAGAACATAATGTTTATTATTGAAGTTAGAGAACCAATTTGAATAAATACTAAGCTAAAAAGTAGGACGTAGTCCAATGCTGGTTTTTTGAAGTCCACATGCGTCTGACGTTACCTAATTAGACGATTCCCGTCCGAAGTTATCGTGACCTAAATGAATACTGTGTTGCTATAAAACCTAACTCGATTATGTTTTACAATAGTTTGAAAATAGCTTAAACTTACAAACCTATGAATCCTCCCACGTTTCTTGCAAATCATTGCTACAAGTTTTGACCAAATTCTTATCAGAGCCTACACAGGCGTATTTATCAGCGAAATATTAGATGGAACACTTTTTAAATATCCAATAAATTAAATTGTGTTACCAAGAGTAATAGGTTGTATTTGCCAGGTCAAGTGAGTTCACAAGCTTTTATTCAGGGAGGTAATACTCTGCTTTGTTTGCCATTTCTTTATACCATGTCTGTAATTATTTTCGTGGTAAAAATTAGTATTTGTTTGTTGTTCAGATTTCCAAATACAAGTAACAATTTCAAACTTGCAGGATTTGGACTTGGGTTTAACGCTTTTGCACTTTGCTTCAACATTAATGCATTTGAATTTAATTTTGTACTTTGCTTTAACACTTTTGCGCTCGAATTTAACACTTCTGTACTTAGCTTTAATGACGAAAAATTAAGTAGATTATTGCAAGTAATTTTCTGAATTACGGTAATTTTTTACAACATATTTCACGAATATCTGTGATGACGCTCCAAGAAAACAATTGAAACCGAAACTAAACATCCGGTACTGCCGGCATCCAGCCGCGATGTTGTCTATGAAACGGAAAAATAAGGGGCCACACACAAATGACATCACTCAAATTTGCCCTTTTTGAATACCTCCCATCAGTCTCGCTAGTCACAACCTTTGCAACCCCCCACCCGTGGAAAATATCGTCGACCTCCCCTCACCCCCTTCCCCCAATTTTCTTACCGATAAGGCTGGAAGCAATGTGAGAAAATTCAAAATCTAGTTGGGAAATTAGTCCGATTTTGTACTAAAATTTCTGATGAACTTTCCTGTAAGGTCAATTTCAGTAGCCTATACAATAATTTTTCAACGTTAAAAACTTGCAGTTTTACCGAATTTAAATTCGTATTATAAATTAAAAAGCTAAAAGAAATTTCTTGTCAAATCTACAAAGTAATATTGTAATCACAAGTTGTGATTTTCTATCTGTCCGACTTACTATCTGTTAGCAGCGTTCTAATGTCTTTCGGGAATTAGTATTCTGATGTCTTTAGGGAATTTATGAGCCATTAAATAATTTCCCCCATTCTCTTTTATCTGGTTAGTTTGTTAATAATTATAGTTAGAATAATTATAGTTTATTTTTCAGCGTTAAAGGAAAGTTCAGGAGTGTTAAATTCAAGTGCAAGAGCGTTAAAGCAAAATACAAAAATGTTAAATCTAAATACATAAATGTTAAAGCAAAGTGCAGAAGTGTTAAACTAAAGTTCAAAACCTGTATAATCATAAAGAAACAAAGTGCCTAATTAAATTTCAACGCTTAACTACTCTATGTGCGTCGTTAGTCTTAATCGTATTGACGTCACACGGTCACAAACATACGTAAGAGCCTCGAAATAGTAAAACTTTAATTCACCATGCGTATTAATATCTTTTCAAGTCTTTCCACATTACGAAGCATGCCGTATACTTAGAAATCCCACTTCGACACATTAATAATCAAGACATGTGTCGTTCCAGGAAAAACCACAGCTATAACGTATTCGTTCGTTTCTGTTCTGGCTCGTTAATTACCTGCACGAGTCAGCGAAAGCAAATTGTTCGTGTATGCACCAGCCATTAAAACGCGCATAACTGTTGTCAAGGGAGGAATAAAATTTGAACATAAAACCACTTTGGCAACGTGTATATATGCTAGGATGAAGATAATATAGAGCCTTCTTTAAGACCTTCTTAGACTTAAAAAAAGTTATGTACGTGATCGTTAAGGAGCACAGATTGGATTGAAATTGTAATCCTGCTTTCCAAATTTCTGTTATTAATTGCATTAACGTCGTGTTTATATATTATGGCGTGTTGTCTTTAACATTGTCTCCTCCTGTAACATCGTAAAACGACGTCTTTAAGTAAATTTCAGGACGCTCATATTTCTTCATATCGTGAAATATTGAATTTTAAACTGGTATGTAGTTGCGTACGACGATAGCAAAGACTTAATTGAAATTGGAAATAGCAAAAACTGTCATTATGAAATAAATTAGAAGCTATCTCTTGTATTAATTACTAGTCAAGTGGTTATTATATATTTTTTTGTATCTCTGCTATAGTGCAACACCTTGTATTCTATTCGGCACTCTATTCGGCAGAAGTCACGACAAGAGAGTGAAATTGAAACACAGGAAAAAAGCTAACTAAATGTGTCGCTTTCTCATATTGAGAGGTTTCAGCACTTTTTACAGATAAATTAAGTTTGTTTTTTTATTAAAGAAAGAAGGATGCCACGAAGTGAACAAACATTTATTTGTGGCACCATTACATTACATATTCAGTCAACAAAATACACATTTATAGCAATTGCAAAAGTCAATATATAATCAATAACAATGGGTATTTTACATAATTGGAAAGTCTCCTACCCATTACCTTGTTGCCCTTTGTGTCATAAACTATCAAAAATCTATGTCATAAACAATCATTTAGTCGTTTTTAAACTCTCTTCTACACTTTTAAAACTTCTTCAACAGATTAACCCAGAAGCAAAAGTAATAGCCAGAAGTAACAGCCAGTATCGTGCACAAAAATAACTACACTGCAGGATTGAGAAGTTTCTGCACTTTTTGCAGATAAGATAAAGTAACAGCCAGTCTCGTGCAAAAAAATAACTACACACAGTAGTTGTGTAGTTATTTTTGTGCACGATACTGGCTGTTACTTTATCTTATTGCTTTCTCAGGCACACTTACTTGTGTGAGAAACAAAGAAAACGTCCCCCATTCGGGCTCGAACTCTGCCAATAATGCTGGTTGTTTGATTTGTTCTATAAACTTCCCAAAATGGCTGCATGCGGTACTTCTTGCTCGTGCCTGAGCCACTATACTTTGTTCCACATTATGTTTTCAGAAAACTGACTGTATGACGCCATGTTTTCTTCCACTACGAGTTCAAAAAATCCGTAAACATCCCATTTGTAAACTCGAAGAGTAACTTTGTTGAGTCTACAGATGAGATATCCACATATTTTTGCACTCTTAGTGCAAGGAAACGAGTCGTCATTCAGTCAGTTTTCTGAAAACATAATGTGGAACAAACTATATCTACGTTGGTCTTTCTAATTAAACCATACTTTTTGCAACCGATGTCTGCGCATTGCCAGCAAATAGAGTGCGATGCGTGACTATGTGGAATAAACGAGGCTTCATTTTTCACGCGTAGTGCCGTATCCGTGCAAGGGGGGGGGTGTTCTTCAATCTGTGCATCGCACCATGATCAGCCGACCACACAAACCTACTGCAGTGGCCAGGTAACTTGAAATAAAAATGGCGGCATCAATAACATGATTCAACAAAGGTAACAGTGACAATACCTTCGGAAATTGGCAAAATACTCTTTTGCGCAGGCAGTATTGGAAGTTGAAGGACTTGTTCTGTGTTCAATTCAAACCGTTTTTAGTTCGTTACAAGAAATTTGAACCACGGATGAAGATTCTATCCGAATGCCTCACTTATCGTAACACAAAACCACGTTTATACTTAGCGCGATAATAACTGGAACATGTGCTAAAGCGGAATGCTGGGTTAAAAAACCACTTGATTTGCAAATTGTGACCTATTTAAAATTAATTTAAGCTCCTATTCTGACCTAAAATTTTTTTAAATGATTAATTAAGTACTAGCTGTACCCCCGGCGTAACATACGCCGGTCTAACCGATTTCCGCATACCTGAGCGAAATACTGTAGTGGGCAGTATGGAATGAAAAGGATGCCGACTGCCCCCTGCTTCCTCCTGCGAACTCCCCTGCGGCCTACCCAGTTGTAAGGTCTGATTTCCCCCATGCCCCACCCTCGTAACACCTTTCCCTTCCCGAACGGCCTCTCCCGTGCCCGGCCCGGAATCCCCTATTGTGTGGTCTGAATATCCCCATCCCTGCTCCCCCTCCATTTTAACCCCTGCTGATTTGTTTTGTTATGGAAGTAAATTACTTTTTTCAATGGAGGACGCTCAATTGAACCTTTCTCCGTTCTGATACCAAGCGCAATAAACCCAACAACGGTCGTGCATGCAGTGATTGTTACTGAACCAACTTTGAAACTCTTCAGGTCTGCTCTAAGAGGTAGCATTATTAAAGCAATATTTCGATTGTTACTGACTGTTACAGGCCACACCCGTTTGTTTGACATTGTCGGTCTCTCGCCCTCGTTCATTATAGTGCATAATGATGAATTTGCTTGCCTACCCTAAGCGTATTATATATATATATAGATTCTTAACATTAACATTTTGTTTTAGTGATGCTAACCAGTTTCGCTTTCCATGACAACGCTCAGCAACATAAACTTGGGCAGCAGATGCCTTGTTATTGGGTTCATTAACTACGGAACCCTCTGGTGGTAATCGTGGAGAGTAGAGTCTCTATCAATACTTGGTTGAAACAGAGTCCCATTACCTACGCAGGGTGAAGCAACTAAGGTGTTCCGAGCCGATAACCTGTGAATGGCTAGTGAGAGAATAATATTGATAGAAATGCAATGATGGGTGTAATGGGGGACGTTTACACGAGAAAAAAAGGAATGTCCTTGAACTGATATTTCAAGGTCATACTCGTCCTATCTTTCAAACAAGATACGATACGACAAAAAAAAATAAATTAGAAAGTTGGACGTAAGGAGACAATATGACCAACAATAAAAAAAAAAACAGATTCAAAATCAGATAATAAATAAAATAGTTACGATGATGTTTAAAACCTAACTCTGAACATGCTACATGCTACAGTGCAGCCACCATGTTCACAGTTAGCTTTTAAACCTTTTAAACATCATCGTAACTATTTTATTACCCAATTTTATCTATTTTATTATCCTACAGTCAAACTGTTAACCTTTCGGATAATATGGAGGGGGGAAGACGTTGGTAGAGAGAAAACATAAGGGAGCTCTTCATAGTTTTTGTAGGGAACGGGCAATATCTTGTGGGGTGTTTTTCTAAAGTTTCATGCAGTTTATTTTCTTCCACATTATTTTGTCAGCAATTCGTCTTATGTGGAAATAATATATCGTAGATGGAAGTAATAATAATTTATCGTAACTTATTGTAATTAAGTTACTTATATGTATGTACTTATGTATATATATATATATGTACTTATACTGTATATATATGTATGTATATTATGTAACGTATTGTAACTTATTTATTGTAATTTATTGTAATAATTTATTGTAACTTTATTAATTACAACTAATGACGATATAAGCTCACAAGAGCTTGTTATCAATTCAGTTCTCAAATGAAGTCCGTTTATCCAACAACTACCATAATAAACAAAACTTATCTATATATAAGTAAAACGTTTACACTTACTTTTAACACTTAAGCAAAATTCAATACGTGATAATACAACTCAAATAGAGAAGAAAGGATTATTTCATATTACAGTCAAACAAGTACAGTGAGATGAAGAATATGTATCATTAAGCGCAGAAACTTACTGGTTTTATCTGAAAATAATTGTGTCAACATTTCATCATTTATTTATTTATTCATTATTGTTTAAATACAAATAATCTTGATTTTTTTTTAACTTTACCAATTGTAGGTATATTTAAAAGTGGCAGTGGATTTTTATTGAAGGTTTTTATTTGCAATTACATACCCCCCTTGATTGTTTACCACAGACGTTTCTAATACTTGGCGGATCACACCTGTTGGTAATATCTCTTAGTAATTCAGTTTTATTTTTAATACTCTTCTTAAATATTTTGAAAAATAATTCCTGTAAGTAGCAACAATATCGTCTCTCAGTTGCTTATTGTGTTTCCACTTGCCATCAATAATTATACCCAAATATCTAGCTTCTAATTCATCCTGAATTATTCTATACCATTCGCGTTCACAATTCACATTAGTGCAGATATCTTTATGCGTATAAATGCTTAAAATGTTATCAACTTTTCGGTTAGGTGAATGGATTAACATAAAATTTGTTTTACTGATTATTAATACATAGCTCATTACGATTGCACCATGACACAATCAGATTAAACTCCTGTTGCAGGTTAATAATCATATCTTGATAATTACTTTTTTCTGCCAAAAGAATGACATCATGAGCAAAAAGGTAATTTTCTGTACTGGTGTTCTCATGACAAATATCATTGATATAAATAAAAATAAAAAAGTAAATGGGCCCAAAACCGATCCCAGTGGAATACCAAACTCAATGTTCTCAAAGTCACTAACAGGAGTCCATGATTTTAGTTGCAGCCCTTCTTTCTGTTCCTCATATACGTTTTAGTAATTTTATACATTTTCCTTCTAATAGACATTTCATAACATTTAGCCAGCAATATGTCATGATTGATAGTTTCAAAAACTTTCTGTAAAGCTATTAGAATTATGATTTGATTTGCTAGCGCTTATTTAATGATGTTATTCATAATAATATTGGTAGTAACGCGATTGGTCTGTAATTCCCAATATCTGATTTAGAATCTTTTTTTTATGAATTGATCGGATATTTTCAATTTTTAATTTATGGGGCCATATTTCACAGTCACCAGTGTAGTCATATATTAGACATCAGTTTAGCTACGTTGATTGCTGTGTTACAGTTTGTAAGCTTAAAGCGTTTAATATACAAGCCATCAATCTCTGTAATGTGTGGTGCAGTGGCAACCCGGACCACTGCACACAATTCATAACACAAACTTTTTACTTCTGCATTTAAAAGATTATTTGTGGCATATTTGTTAATCTTGGAGTATTTATCCCTATTATTAATCCATTTATTTATATTATTCCAAATATTTTTGGATTCATTTTCACACTCGTCAATAATTCTTTTACAATAACTTTATTTCGCTTTACTTATCATGCAATTTCTTTATTTCTTAATTCCCAATAAACATGTATTTTATCCATATTTTTAGATTTTACAATAGTATACCAAAGTTTATTTTTTCCTCAATTTATAAAACTGTCGTTTAACCAAGGCTTATCTTTATTATTTTCATATATTATCAATACACTCATTTTCATAATTACGACTATGATCACTATTACTAATGTTTTTTTTTTTTTATTTCTGTATAGGTTAAGTTGACATTTTGAATTTATTAAACAGGACGGAAAACCACTGCGCTCGAGATGGGTTAAATATACTGATGCAAACCTATTTACGTTGCCTTTTGGACTTATATGTCAGACAGCCTGAGCGGGGAACGAACCCACGACTTTTTAAATCAAATGCTGAGGTCCTACCGCTGAGCCAGATTGACACGGCCTCACAGTATGGTAGGACCTCGGTCTTTGATTTCAAAGGACCTGTGTTCGATTCCCCACTCAGGCAGTCTGACATATAAGTCCAAAAGGAAACATAAATAGGTTTGCATCCGTATTTATTTAACCCATCTTGAATTTCTTCAAGGAATCTTCAGCTCACCAACTGCAGTTTATTCAGGAAATGACATCACTAAACTGGTGGTGTTATCACGAAATACAAATGACACGAAACACAAATTTCTTTCGTGTCATTTGTCTGCAAGCGTTAGGTTTTATACGACAGTTCTCCTCGGTGGTAAGCCTTATACGATGATATTGTAAACTTTAAATGCTTCTAGTTGATTGGAGAATATCAGAATAGAAATGAAACTGTATTATGAAGTTAAATAAATAAACACCCATCTTAGCATCGTTTGTTTATGTATTGCAGTTTTTAATTTGTACTTGATGTTGCAGATGATAAAGAAATGATCCCCAAAGGCCTGGGGGGGGGGGGGACCGCAAAGCCAGCGATTATGATTTCTTCCTGGTGACTTGGTGTCGCTCAGTTCCGTATTTTAAACTGGTTTCCCGGCAGTCAGGTTTTATTGCCGCAAAATAAAGTGTGGGTACCAGCAATTTCATTTTGTTGTCGAAACCTGTTTACGTGTGTCACTACTGAAGAAACCATTCACAGAATACAAGGCTTATTTTTGCACGAACTTATAGTTTTTTCAACGTTTGTACAATTTTTAAACTTGCAACTTTCCTCTTCGTTTTTTTTCGGCTCAAAGTAGTCGTTCTTTTTGCTGATCGACCTAGCTAACTCTCTGAATTCTTCCCTGCCCCAAGTCTTTTTCCCTGAAATGTCACAACTCGAATTCTAGACCAGGCTTTTCGGGTTTCGACGAAAAAGAAGGGAGGTTGCGGTTGTGTGTGGGAGGGAATGGGAGCGAAAAGAACGTCCATTAAGGCGGATTGGCGATCTGACTTCTTTGGGTTGAGCATTCGGTCACTGCGACGGGCGTCTTAGCCTGCCCTCCTACAGGAAGGCCAGTTAAGCAGGCTTGGATCACAACGTCCAGTAGTTCGACCAGCCAACTCCCAGTTCTAAAGACTTAGCTCACCAAGTTGGTCACCTATACCCCCCTTCCTTACCAAGGTCTTCGGTATTTTCTAAATTAAATTCCTCCCGAAGGCATCGAGTCGTGGGCAGCCACAGACGGAGATCGCCTCAGCTAGCAATGCAAGCTAGTAAGGAAGCAAATAGGCGGCGGGGTGTGGGAATTGTTGTTAGGGCGGGAGTTGTAGAGAAGGAGGGAGATGAGGGTGCATGGTCAACGGGCGGCCAACCATGGGGCGCTTTCCCGGCTCAAGACCCGCATGGTCACGGACTGGCATGGAGCTGCGATCGTAAACACGGATTTGTTGTGCCCGAAACGAATTGCTATTCTGCACTATAAAGAAGAGAAAACTCGGACCATTACCGTTGAAATGTACGTTTTCTTCTTTCTGTTTTCACCTTTTTGGGGAAGGTCAGGCAGGAGGAGGTGTTGGATTTAGTTCCAGGTTTACTTTTATTATGTGTTTTTATTTGTGATAGCGGACATTTTATGAACTAAAGTATAGATCCAGATGGCAGGAAAGTCGAATAGTTTTTGGTTGATTTTTGGCTATTTATTTTTTCTGTTCGTTTTGCTTTTTTTTTACGACTGAACAAGGAAAACTTTACATTTTGAAGTTTTTTATAACACATTCCATTCTGTTAGTAGTGTAAACGTCACTTGCGGTCAGCGGTGGTAGAACGCAGCCTAGTAGCTGAAGAAGAGTTCAGCCTGGAAAATTTTGATCTGTCAGTGACCGGAAAGGGGACCCTATCAAAATCCTTTCTTTTCCATGCTACCCATGGCAATGTGGGATCAAACCTAATTCCCGGCGCACACCGCAAATGTTGTGAGGGGTTCCAGGAAAACCTGAACACTGAGAGCAAGCATACACCAGTGGTGAGAGTGGTAGGCTACCGCTAAATGATGCTGAATCCAGTCAGCGACTGTAAACAGCGAATTTTGGATAATTAAAATCGTTTAAAAATCGTCTGAAGATGCAAAAAAGGGTTGATATCTCTGGCAGCAAAGGTAGCCGCTAATTTTGATTGGCATAAGATCGCTTTCGATTCAAAGGCTGACTTATTAGACAGCAACACCAAGCAGAAGTTGAAAAAACTGAGTCCCAGCGTACACCAAAAACGTTGTAAGGGGTCTGCAGGGAACCCAAGCAACGCCGGCAAGCACAGCCCAATGGTCAGATTGGTCAGCTACCAGCCAAGCGGATGCCAGATTGAATCCAGCGACGTCTATGCTGCATATGGGACTTTTAAAAAATGTGTAAGACCATCTATGATGTAGTGAAAAAGTTTGTTGAAGTGCTCAAGCTGCTTGATTAAAAGTACTTGCTTCCATTATATTGGATGATTGTTTTCCTGTACGACACGGCTTTGTAGAATTCACTAAAACGCAGGTAAATGTTGTAAAAGCGACATAATGTCCCCCGTCTATCGTTAAATACCGTACGAAATATACATTACTTATTTCACAGCAGCTGCTTCAGCGATGTTACCACTGTTGGCAGGGTTTTCTAATATTCTGTCAAAAACAGGTATGTGACTGCTCCTTGCGGTGCGCCAAATCACGGTAGATAAGTCCTCTTACCAATTACTTCAAATTTGACCCTAATTTGGTGCACGTGGCATATCATTACTACCATCGAACACGAGTCTGGCTGCGCAGAGTCAGGGCTTGCCGGTTGGCTGCAGGTTCTTTAGTTGTTCTAGAGTAAAGTTAAAGGATTCCTGTTTCGGCTGAAAGCTTTTTTGAAACCATAGGACGATAAGTTGATGGCTTCGAAATTGCCACCCTGTACTATGGAATTACGCATTTCATTTGTATTTGTAAATACGGGCTTCGAGAGCAGAGCTCTGTTGTTTCCAAGCTAATACTATCAAGAATTTCTGCAACGTTTGTAAACAGTTGCATGTCTGAGTGCCTCAAACCATTTTTAACTCTAAAATGACCTGAATTACTTAATGCACCTCAACCACTTTATAAACGTGTACACACGTTTTGTTTTTTTTAAATCAGATCAAATAATAACATTATTACTCATCTCTCTATTAGCTGCTTCAAGTGGATGAACTGTGAATACAACTTTATAACACACACACCCTTACATTAACTGACCGTTTGCATTCTTGTCTTCTATGCTATTGTAACATTTAGTCAAACGCAGATAAATACTGAAAGAGGCTAACTGTTTTCTAGAAAGACCAAAAACTGGGAGTGGCTAAGAATGCACGAGTCCTGCTGGTTGTAATAAATGAGCATACCAGCTGGGTGGAATCAAGACTATACAGTATGTCTCAGAAGTCCTGAACCAGGTTGGCCTATATGGTATAGGCCTATACAGTGTAGGCCTATACAGTGTAGGCCTATACGATTTATGCCTATACCATATTAGGCCTAAGGTGTACAAATCAGCAAACTGTGAGCAAAATATGCACCTAATGGGAGTAGTATATGTCTTCCACAATAGGCCCAGGACAATAGCCACAATAGGTCCAGGACTTTCCTCTGGGTGAAGTATAGGCCTATACCATATAGGCCTACCTGGTTCAGGACTGCTGAGACATACTGTACAGTATAATACTCAATACTGCATTTAAGTGTCAGGAGCGGAGTAGGAAATTTGGACCAGTGGCGATAACAAATACTTGGCCTCTTACAGATGACTTGGGGGTAAGCCTTCCTAAAGAGCTCGGTGAAGGGCAGGGGTCAAGGGAAACTAATGGCTTTTTTAAAATCTGAAAAGGATGCCCAATTTATGTTGTAATTTTAAGCTATCAAACTTTTTGATATGTTTATCTATGTTAGGAAATATATTATTATGGTTATTAATGGTCCTATTAGTTTTTCAATTGTCAAACACGCAAACAGCACTACTGCACTGTTGCGTAAACTGCACGAGGGGAGTAATATGAAGCACTATGGGATCAGCAAACTGTTTGGCACAGATTTGGGAGAAGGAACCAGAAAAAATGCTGTTCCCCCTAACCAGTTAGCCCCGGTGGCAATTGCTGACTAGCCACCCGGGCCAGTCCGCCACTGTTAAGTATAAACCTGGTGCCAAACGGACAGTATAGCAGCTATCCTTTACCGTTAACAAATGTGTTAGTGAATACATACAGCAACAACAGGTTGATATGTCCTTGCCTACACACGTAGATAAAACAGGGCCGCAGCCAAGCTAACGATAGGGGGGGGGGGGAGTGCCCATCCGGACAAGGCTGATGGGGGCGTAATTTGAACCAACAATTTTTTTTATACTTCTTTTTTAATAGTTTTAAAGATGTTGATTTTTTTCCAAGCAAATACGCAAACTTCAAGCCCAAGCAACTTCGTAATAACCTTGACCAAGACAAGAAACATAAGTCAGTGTTTGTCACCAACCTTTATCTCCAGAAGAGTGATGTGTGGACCGCTCCTGTTTTGACAGCTTAGACGGAATAGGAAGGAGAGGGTCGATGTTAAAGGTATTAGTTAGGAATTCATAAAAAGTGTGCGTATTTTTAGGAGGGGAGCGTGAAATGTCGAACTGTCCCTCCAGAAAGTATGTATATAGATACGATCATATAAAGATCCTAGATGTGCTTGTGCTTATGCCAATTCCACATTTTAATAGTGGCATCTTAAAAATTAATCTTATCATCGCAACGTCAATCCAGGAATACCCCATTCCGTGCCATTTTATTTTAGCAACTGCTAATTAAGTGGTATTTAGTTTTTATATCTCCAATAGAGCTCTTTATCTTAAAGCCACTCACTTGTTCATGACGAGTTCGGCTCATCTTTGACAAGTGAGTGAATATAGAGCAGTGACACGACGTAGTATTATTGTATATAACTCTATGCTGGAGCCTTAATGGGTTAGTTGCAAGGTGTACTGTAGAGAGAAACAGATAGGGCGTCGTACTGAAGCCGATGCTGTTAAGAGTGAGTTTTTTAGACCTAAAACGCGCGATATTTGTTGTTGGAGAAAACAACGTTATTTTAAGCCTAAGAAAATCCGCTCTTCCGTTGTTTTTCCCTCCATTTTTATGTAGTGCACTTTGTAGTTATGCCCTCCAAAACCCACACTGGTGCCAATCTGGTGCCAATATGGCGGCAAATGTCACTGCTCTATAGGTTAACTGAAACAAACAAACAAAGAACTAGCCACATTCAGAAAAGCGATTTTAAGTAAACATTAACACCCACACTAATCAAGCAAAACAAGTAATTAATAGATAATTACGTTTGCTTCTGTGAAGCAATACAATTTTATCGTAGGCTTCTATGAAATTTTTAATTCATCGTCATCATTAGACACAACAACAATAAATTAAACGTAAAGCTTTGAAACCCAAACTATGCTACTATTTTGTTTCCTTTTTTTTTATTTGACATTTTGCTCGACAAGTACCTATTAAAAACCTTCTTTATTCTATTTCTTATCTCTAACAACAGTTGCGGCAAATCAAATCTTTACTACAGCGCAGTTCATACTGTCATTATTGTCATATTTTTTTCCTTTGACGAGCTGATAAAAACTATACGTAAAAAGGCAACAAAAACCATTTTGAGAATATCCCCAAGTGTCCCAAAACAATCCCCACATGCCTTCACAGGCTAACAGAATAAAATACTGACACACAAAAAGAACAATGATGCAACATCCTATTTAGAACTCCCCATCCATGTCCCTCTCAGCAGACTTAAAAGGAAAAAAATGTGTGGTGATATTTGACCTTTTACGTACGTCTGCTACTACATGTTACCGGTCAAAACCATAGTTTTTTTTAGTGGGCCTCACATTGGTTGCTAGCCCACACAGTTACAGTTAGGTTTCTTGCCCAACCCTCCCGTCCCCCTTCCCATTCCTCCTAGCCCTCTCTTCTGAAAATGTTCGTGCAAAACATAAGAAGAACAAGCGCCAGGAACACTTTATTGTGGTGTTCCATCCAATTTTTGATGTTTATTTTTTTTCCCTTTCCCTTTATATTTCGCCCTTCTTCCACACCCAAGCGTACACCTCCCATGTCAAGAACGCGTCACATCCGAAGCGAGGTTGGTCGGGTCAGCCGCCACGCCCGCCAGCCTCAGGGGAAAGAAGCAGGTTAAGTTCAGCTGGACTCGAGCCAAGGAAAGGAACGAGTCACTCCTCGCTCTTTGGAGGAACCTTCGTTCATCGGTGCTGCAATATAACTCCCCCTCACCACCACCTTACCTACCGTCCAATTGCCATTCTTATGTTCATGCTTTTGCTCAATGACAAGCGAGGGTAGTGGTGCGTTTGCGTGTGTTTTGTGTCTGCGTGAATTGTGGCAGCCATAGTGTGCATTAAAGGGTAATTCAATCGCCTTACACTGTTTACAATAATGGACGGTTTCAAATATTCCTAGATACAAGGAGAACAGTTCGAATTTGTGAAAATTGGTCGTTTCTTCATGGGTGACAAAAAGGGGTTGATCGTTTAATCACGTCACTAAAAAATTTCCGAAAAATTACGGTACAACAAACTGGTAATTTATTTCCAGTTCTTTTAACACTAAAAGTGTAGGCCTAGTTCTAAGTCGAAAATTGATCTGAATGAGGAGTAATGACTTTGTGCACTAAGGTGTCACATGCCCTGCATCGTTACATCTGAAACACACCTTCATGTGTGGCGCAATGGCAACCCGGACCACTGCACCGTGACTGAGGTTGACGCTAATGACCTAGCTGTCGACGCGCCATTAAACCTCCATGCCCGTTCTCCACCTCCTATAAGCATTAGGCTGTGCAATGCCTACACAGTTTGAGGTATAAGGTGCTGCAAACAAATGACCAGTTCTTTGACCGTAATTTGACGAAATTTTTTTAATGTCTGTTTGGCTAGCCGTTTGAAAATCATATTCGTTGTTGGCTAATGTAACTAACCACGGGACAAATAAAGAAGAAATCACAAGATAGAGGGTAAACAATGCAAGCAGTCTGCATTAAAGACTATCCTTGTGAGGACGAGATACACTAATCTGAGAAAGAAAGAAAAGACAACTGCCCCGACTGGGATTCGAACCCAGCATTTCCCGCTTCCTTGGTGCTTACTACGTGGGAAGTCCTGGGTTCGAGTCCCAGTCGGGGCAGTTGTCTTTTCTTTATTTCTCAGTTAGTTTAGCTTGTATTCGCACAGGTTAGTCTTTAATCCACCCAAAACCAAAACTGGTACTAGAGCAGCTGCCAAGTTTCCAAAAAGGGTCGGCCTTTCAAAGTAGTGATATCATTCAACCAGGGAAAGGCCGCCAAGGTTAATCCTATTAGCCAAGTTAATCGCACCTACTAATAATTCGAAAGTTCCTTGAAAACTAGAAGATTGCTACTAGCGGCAGCAATCTTCAAGTTTTCATTTAACGTCCAAAGTATTATTCCGTGCGATTAACTTGGCTAACAGGATTAACCTTGGCGGCGTTTCCCTGGTTGAATGATATCACTACTTTGAAAAGCCGACCCTTTTTGGAAACTTGGTGGCTGCTCTTATACCAGTTTTGGTTTTGGGTGGATATCACAACTTTCATAGGCCTGTGAATACAGACTGCTTGCTTCGTTTAACTACGGGAGTACAGTTGGGTTGGTTGGGATTTGCAACTAATGCTCGAGGCAGGTTCCGTCACAAGCAGGTCAACCGTGACGTCATTGTCATGGTCGCATTAATCGGCAACAGTGAGAAAAGGCAGAAGTATTCAATTTATGATAAACAGATACACGATTCAGCTTTAAAACACGGAGGCATTTACAATAGGCACCGTAGTCGATACCGAGATAACACATTTTTAAACGTGGTGGACGTCTCGATGGTACACAATAAAAGAAATAATTTGTGCTTCGTACATGACGTCATTTACTACCAACCCTATGATTTGCCATTCACAGGGTTTGGTTTTGCACGACTCAACGCCGGGGCAGACTCTAACGCCCTTATTAAGGTTTATCAGGATTACACTCATACGGCATTTTGAATTATCCTACTTAAAGGTACATTTTCACCCTTTCAACTCCTAGATGCAGCGCCGTAGAATTTTCGAGCATAAAGAAAATAGCGATTAATCAAAAAAAAAAAGGAAAAACACTACGCTGGAGCGCCGCGAATTTTCATCACTAAAAAGAGATCACGTGACCCATAGCAGCCTATTGGATGACGGAGAATCTAGACCCTGGATGCTGTGTTTAGACTAAGGGCAACGCTATGGTGAACTGTCGCCTTTAAATGCATACAATCATTTTGACTTTCTAGAGAATTCTCCTTCAACAGAAAACAGAAGATTTAGTTAGGGGTATTCAATTTTTGAAATAAATCGGTGTTTTCAATACGGTGAAATTTCGCTCAAGAGAACATGTACAGAGATACGCAAACGGCCCTCGTGTTGCAAAGACTGTTGCAAATCCCAAGCAACCCAACTCTACTCCCGTCAACCAACACAGCACTATATCAGTAATGTATAAAACTACGAAGCAGTTACGCAATATCCATGGTCCGATTTGAATGGACAATGAATACAACTGCAAATCATTGTATGCTGTCTTTTATACAATATTAGGAAAGCATTAGAAATTAGTATTTGATACAGTTTCTTGTCACTATGCAGACGTGTTTGTTTTAATTATTTTTTTCCAAAAGAAAATAAAGTATAACATCTGAAATATGCAAAGGTCATAATTTTAAACTGACATTGGCTTCAGATAATTTAAATAATATCGTCTAGCTGCAAGAAATAATACAAAAAAAAAGAAGTAAAGATGATTGCTCCGTGTCAACAAGGCAACCTGGCTGGTATACAAAAGGCACTTAGTTGAGGTGAAATTTCTGGTAAAATTTGTCTATTGAGATTCAGAATACGGTTTAGTAAGGTGCAAAATTGGGCCTGTAGCATGGTTACTTCACATGACGTAGAAAAAACTGCTAAACATTTTTTGTGTGATTATTCTTCATGAGGCAGAACCAACTGTCACCACTTAAAAACATAGTAATTTTATTTTATTTTACTTATTTATTTATTTTTTTACACAGGATCGATCTTCGCTTTGGGCGTTAGTTTTTGGTAGCAGCTATCTTGTTTATGAAATTATTATATGAAGTCAAACCAAGCGGTGATACATAAAAATATACAAACAACGTTTCGAAAATTTTTCGTCATCAGGTTAGCAATAAAATTAAAGCATGGCAAAAGCCACTAGGTCATCCTACATTTATTAATCCTACATTAAAAGCGTAAAAACTGTTTTTATGCTTTTAATGTAGGATGACTTAGTGGCTTTTGCCATGCTTTAATTTTATTTCTAACCTGATGGCGAAAACTGAAAACTTCCGAAACGTTGTTTGTATATTTTTATGTAGCACTGCTTGGTTTGACTTCATATAATATGTTACTGTGCTTTTTACTCCATTCCATTGTTTATGAAGTGCAGAATTAACCAGTTATGGAATCCTGGATCGTATAAAAAACAATATTTTTTTTTAATAATTTAACCTCCCATCGTGCCTAATGTAGAAAATAACACATCTGAAACGTTACTCATCAGACCATGTCAGGTTAAAGGTACATACTTTCTGAACGAGATACAGGTCAATTTTTCTCGCTACTCAAAGTACAGTGACTGTTACTCAGTCCATTGCCATAAACCCATTTTAAAATTTTGCGACTATAGGATATTCTGCTCTATTGCTGGAATATTTTACGTGCAACGTACGTAGAATTCTGATTTCCGTGCTACGTCATTATTATGTACGCGGTTTATCTTGAATCCTGCAGATATTTTATGAGCAGCTACGTTTTCCTGGAGGGGGCGGCATTAATCGACGGCCGCCATTGTTTTTGTAACCATCTCGGATATCAACAAGGCACTCTGCTACCAAAAACATACAATTGATTATCTGTGTCGTTCTGGGGCCAACTCAAGATAGGCCGCGGACACTATAGGAGTGGATTTTTGCCCTTCTTCACTGGATCCTCAGGCAGAGATACGTTCACTGCAAGGCGCACAGAGATGAAACTTCTGGCCTGGGTTAAGAAACGGGGCTATAACCCTTTGAAGCCCAAATTAATTACGGTTATTATTATTTTTTAAAGTCCTGTATGGTAGTTGGGTCAGTCGCGGGATTCTAACCGGCATACACTTGGTTTAGAGACGAAGACGTTGACCACTGGGCTGTTGCTGCTCGCTTTGCTCGGGGTCCCTGGGAACCCCTCACAAAGCTTGCAGTGCGAGTTGGGCCTTAGTTTCTTCTCCATCATCTTGCAGCTGCACATTTTGCTACGGCGGGCCTGAAAGGTTTAATACCAATTTGACTTGGTCGTCTGTATCCTTATGCTGACCCCATCGGACGCAATGAAACTTCACTCTGTGTCAGTTACAGGGCAATAAGGAAAGTCACTTTAAAGTCACATTTAATATGACTTGATCCAAGGCGAAATGTATACTTATAATCAAGTGCCTGAAATGGCATCGAAGAATTATGAATGGCATGTGCATGATTAAAATGTTGGTAAGTTTTCATCTTCTGTACCTTGCTCTCTACGGCCATTTGGACTTTACTTCAAACTGAATTCCCGCCTCTTTGGTGTGTAGTTGATCGGTTTTTTCACCCATCATTGCACACGTCACTTACTATTTACAGGATGACTTGAGGATGCCCACACTGGTGGGTTTAAGGTCAACTAACCATACAGTTATTTTTGTACAACTCTTTCATTGTTGGACCATTGTCGCAGCAGTGGATTTATATCATGGAGACACACTGATGCAACAATGAAACCGTTGTCTTACCACTAGTAAGAAACACGGCTAGGCGTGGGTTTCTTACTTACGTAAGTAAGAAAACGAAGGTCTTGGTTTTTTCTTAAGTAGTAAAAATACAATCGCTGTCCATGTTTAGGGCACGTTTATGCAACCACTCGCTTTTGCATTCTCTCAGCTAGAAGCTAGAAATCACCTCAAATTCCAACATGGCGGCGGTTTTATGTCTGCCGCCTCGCAACGAAAACAGCAAATAACGTGAGTTCAGAAGCGTTTGGGAAAATTGTTTCGTCATGAGGAATTCTTTATATTATTGGCACGGATTATAAGACTGCAAGTATTTACTCCAACGATGTCGGATTTAGCTAATCCATTTAGAATTGTTACCATGGCAATGTCACCTTTGCCATCGCGATTGAGTTCTAGCTGCGAGAATGCAAATGCGAGTCGCTGCGAAAACGCGCCCTTACGTATCCCAAATCGTTTCTAAAGCATTACCAAACTGTTTCACACATAAAATTAACAACTATTAATTTTTAAAATAAGAAAAAAAGAATTCTAGGCATAGAAAACGAAGGCGTGGGCTTCTTACTTGCGTAAGTAAATCTACTACTGTTAGCAATGCAATGTTAATGTATGAGTGTTTGCGCATCAATGTTTCCAAAAATAATACAATTATTGCAGCTGAAGAAAGACCCGAAGAAAATAGTTAAAATTGATTAAAATAAACAAATAAGGCATTTATTACAGTTACTTAGTTTTAAAAACGGTGTTGGAGCAAAGAACAATCCCGCTAACAATGGCTCGTTATACTATCACAACAATGGCTCGGTTACTAACAATGCAAATCGTTGTTGTACAGACATGTTCGACGATGGTTCGGCAACAATGCACTAACACTGTCGTTTTATTGCAACAATGGCTCGTTCACTAAAGATGCAACTCGTCGTTGTACAAATATGTTAGACAATGGCGTTCGGCATCAACGCGGTAAGACTCAGGGAAAACAGCGAAAGTCTTACCGCATTGTTGCCGAACGCCATCGTCTAAACTGATACTTACATCCTGAGATTCTTGGTTGGAGCCTTTATAATTTTAAATTCCTCTGGTCCTAGACAGGCTGAAAATCACTTTTATGTATGGAACCTATCTAGCGAAACATAGCACAGAAATTCCTTAATTTTTTTTACTTCATATTTCGTCGTCTGAAAGGTATACTCAAAAATTATTTAACTAATTTCCACGAATGAGCAGTCTTTTTCCTGACCTACCCTAACATATTTCCGCATTAAATTACTCCGAATGTTATAACGTTGTTTTGCGTTTCACATATGGCAGCCTAGTCGCAATCAACCACATTTTACGTTAGCTCTTGTACTTTGCGACAACTGAATCCCAGCGCAGCAAGCAGCTTACGGTGCAATGAAACCCACTAGGTGCGTTGCATTTGCAGCGATAAACAAGGAGTTTCATCTGATTTACATATGCATGAAATTTATTATTGCCTTGTCTGTGTGACCTCTGTCCTTAGAAGCCTTTTGCCCCTGAAGCACATACTGTTGTTTGCTGTTGTAAGACCTCTTGTTTAGCTAGCTGGCGACATCTGTAGAGCTAAGTACGAAGTCCCTGGTGGCAGGAAGGAACCAGGTTCTACCGCATTACGACTATGCAAAGTTTCTCAGCGGGGATGTGTGGCTTCAACTTGCATACCACTAATGCGTTGTCAGTTATTCAATAATATTGTTCGGGCGCCATTTGTGTAAGCAAACATAGCAAAGCTGGTTAAGGAGCAAACTGGAGACTTTCGTCGAAGTCGACCAGGGAAGAGAGCAAAAACAAAATCTGTTGACCTCCTTAATGTAACTAATAGGCTATTTTAAAAGCAATTCATTTGTGGTGTTGAAGATGTTTTGAAAGGAAGCCACTTAAGAGACTTGACTTCTTCAATATCATGTATGCACCAGTAAAAGGTTTGGCCAGTTGTGAGACACGTCTATCAAGCATGTTCATACGTTTTCATGATGAAATCGTACTTATTGACCTTTGGAGAATGGCACTTGGCCTACCACCGCAGTCGCCGAGAAGAGGTGGTGTTGGCCCGGTTACGAATTGGTCACACCAAACTTGCTCATTGCTTCCATTTTAGGGGGTTTATGCCTTCTGAATGTCACTGGTGTCGACGACCACTTACGGTCGGTTGTGCTGGTCCTGAATAGCAGGTTGTGCTGGGTCCTGAGCAATTCGAGATAATGCTTTAAAGCTAATTGTTGCGTCAACTGGGAGACAGAGATGGAAATTTGTTTATTATCATTAGTTATAATAATAATATTAATAATAAAAAGGTTTATCCACTCGTGGGTAGAAAGGAGTTTGGAGGGCGCACCCACTAGCACAAGTTCTAGTCGTAAAGAAGTTTAGAAATCGGGTGAGAAGTACCAATCGGGCGAATCAAGGACAAATTCAGGTCTCTTCAACAACCCCCGAGAGGAAGTCTCTCCAGTAAAATGAAAAAGCGTGCCACAGTGGGCGCAAGAACCGCTTCCTCCGACAGTGAATTCCAAGATGGACAACCCAGACAGCAAAGAAGTTTAATCTACAGTCTAGCTTAACTGAGGCAACCGCCAACTTAAGCCAGTGGCTTCTTGTAGCCTTACTGAAACAATTATAAAAAAAAGGGCACATCAATGGGCAACAGACCATAGACAATCCTACAGGTCGACCACAGATCCGGACACAACCTGCACAGTTCAAGAGACTCGAACCCAGTTTGCAAGAATGGGGGGGGGGGGGGGTCGCGAAGGCCAGGGAGTTTCTTTGTGAAGCGACGTTGGACAGACTCAATTCGGTCAATGTCCCTAAGGAGGTAAGGAGACCAAACGTGGCTTGCATGCTCCAGCAGAGGTCGCATATAGATCTTAAAAGCCGAAGTTTTTACTTTTGGATTGCCCGACGTGAAACAACACTCAACAATCGCGAGCTTACGAAAAGCTTTTGAAACAATCATGTTGTAATGGTCAGACGACTTAAGGTTTGAGGTGATAGCCTAGCTCTTTATTTCCGTTCTGGGACCAGGATGGTGTTATGGTTCAGAAGAAATATGAATAGATATTTTTTTTAAGTTTGTTAATTGGATTCTTATCTGTGGTAGATAATGATACGTGAAAGCAAGATTATTCTTACTCTTAAGAAGTAATAGGGTTGGATTGCTGCGTAATCGGCGAAGTGAACTTTCAAGCCCTAGAAGTTAACGATATTCGTGTTTGGTGCTGAATAAATGGAATGTAAGTGAGGGATGGTTAATTTATATTTCCTACATGAACCGATCTTAATTAATACGTCCTCAACGCGTTAAGACTAAAGTTGTGAACGTATATTAGTCTAGCCAGGAAGTCACTACATTAAAAGACGTGAAGTGCTGCAGGAGAATTATTAAATAGTTAAATCCAGAGAAAGGGGAATATGAACCATGCATTGACGACAGCTTGATTTTTGAAAATACTGAACAATTGCCGAACAATTGACATGACAAGACTCTTTTAATTACGTTTCCTACCCAATTACCGAAGTAGGAGGGAAAAGGCAATGACACTTTCGGATGCAGTTTAATTGAATGCCACAGCAGTTGAACAGTGCAGTCATAAACTGAGAACAGCTAGGAAACTAGCATGCACATATTATAGAACTAATAGAACACTGTTTGTAAAGAAAAAATTTAATTTTAAAATTAATGAAAAATTATTCAATGTTGAACAATTTGTAGCACAATTATTTTGCTTTACAAACTGCTTGAAAAATTAACACGACTCTTTCTTCTATTAGTTTAATCCTTTTAGCGTGCTAAGTTCATACCAGCCCTCAGTGTATCTAAAGTCATGTTGAAATTATAATAGAATTCAACTAAACTGCATCCGAAAGTCTCCGTCAGAAGTCAGATGGAGAAAGACTAGTTAAGTGAGGCCTTCCGTCAAAGCAATTATTCAAAGCCACACAGGACTGCACTTTCGGTTTTCAAATATAAGATTTGAGTCAGGTGTATGATGTGAAAAGATTTGATGGAACTCCTAAATTTGGACGAAGGCCCACGAACCACATTTATAATAGTTTAAATGTACCAAATAGACTGAACAACACTGTTTGGAAGTACTTTCAAATTGGCTGATTTCTTTCCTTCTTTCTTTCCTTTATTTCCTGACTGTTCTTAGTTCAATGTTAGTACTGAGTTGATCTTATAGTGTGTGACCACTCTGGCAGAAGCGACTTTAAATCTCACGACAAACCTCGCTCGGCCAAGCCAGAACATCATTATGAGTGAATCGTACTGGGATGACAGAAATAACCAATCAGTGAATGTGTCCTTTTCTCCGTTTTCTTGCCTTTTCTTTTGCATCTGCTGGATCGAGTATTTAGAATCTGTTAGTGTATAGACCTATTCGAGGATGGTATCGTAAAAGCTTGAGAATACACAGCAACTTTAACCTTTTGAATCAAGGTGTACCTTCCAGTAATTACATATACGTATGCCACTCACTGGGTTTGAACCAACCTTCACTTGTTTTGATGGTAAATGTTAGGTGGTGTTTCCACGCTTTCATTTACATATACCATTGTGCAAATAAGAATGTTTTCCTCATATGGACCACTCACTGTTCGAAATAAATAAATGGATTACGTACTGCTCGCTTCTGTTCGACCCATTGTTTGTTGCAAGGTGAAGCAGCATTAAATTGTAACAAACGATGGATCATACGGAAGCAAGAAGCTAATTCACAATGCATTTATTTCCACTGGAACAGTGAGATGTCCGTATGTGCCAATTGGGCGATGTTTCTATCTGCCTGTCCAAGGTTTTTCAATTTTTCCAGGAGGTATAAATCAAATCAAATCAAAAAGGGACACACAGCCGAAGCAAATCTTGTGTGGCCCAAAGTCAAAAAGCGCAGGTCGTAACATAGGCTTTTTTTTTTACATGTGTTTGTGGAGGGGACAATGACAAATAGCTTGGAAGGCTATACCAATTAAGGATTGTAAACTTCCCAATGTCAGTTCGCGATCGCTGTATTAGGAGTTTTTTTGTTATGGCCCCTAGGACAACAGGACAAGGATGGAGTATACAGATTTGGGTTGATGGTGTTTTTGTTGGTGACGATTTGGAAGCAAGTCACCTCTAGTACGATGATCGACGAGCGTAGTGAGCTGTGAATGTTGCAGACGGTCGTGGTAGTCGAGATGACACCATTCGGGGACAATCTTCGTAGTTGTCCGAGAAGATCTAGATGTGAGTTTTGGTTAACATCTCTGTATGTGTGGCACAGTGGAAACCCGGGTTGCTTCACTGTGACTGAGGTTGGCATTAATGACCTAGCTGTCGTCGCGCCATTAAGCATCAATTCCCCCCTCCGCCATATAAGAAAAACATTCTTTTTTCAACCAGGGTATAGTGGTCCCTATACCCCTTCTTGAAGCTGGCCTTTTTTCAAGATAGCAAGCGCCATAGAGTTATAAAGAACCAAGAAAATCATTGCTTAACATCCCGTGTTCCTAGATATAACGATTCTTTTTTGTCTTTTTCAACAAGCCTTAATTTACATCACGACGAAGAGGGGAAAAAATGTTGAACAGGAAGCTTCCACATTCACTGCATGCCAGTCGAGGACGAATTAAAGCTTGTTTTCTGCAATGTAGATTGACACAGCGCGTACGAACACATTAGCAGAGACCATCTCACAGAAGGCTCTTCGCAGAACCTAGATCTAGTAAACCCTTCTTGGTCATGTTGTCATGGAAACCGATAAACGATGCCGCCTGCTAAGGCCGTCTCATGACGATGCTTGCTTGTGTGCACTCATCTTCGTTAGCTTGGCTTGGCTTTTGGGCCTCACTTGGCATGCTAGTGATTTATTACCTTGGTACCGCGTGATTAACGCCAGATACGTTCAAATTAGAAGCCTCAATAATTGAAAACAACTGACAAGCTAAAGCTGACAAACTCGTGGGTTCCCCAGGGACAGACGCGAGAACATGGACGGCGACGATGCTTTGGATTGAAGCTTCACTGCTGTTGTAAATAAAACAATCTATTATGTTACAAAGAAAGACACTCTTCATCGAAAAGTGCTAAAAATGCGTTGTTGCAGATTGAATAAATAAAAAAATGATCAAAAAGCACTA
>JAHWFP010007932.1:0-10642 GCA_023313725.1 Lithobius niger | reverse complement strand
CTCTTGAATTTCATACCATAAATTGTGGATTAAATGCCCATGGGCTTATGCAGTTAATTGGCAAAAATAGGGGGTGGGGGCCCCCCCCTTAAATCGAGTATTCTGGAGATCTATTACAGAAAATTTTAAGTTTTGAACCATCTCTGAAAGACCAATTTTTACATCCTTTTAATTGCTGTGAAGAAGGGAGGAGGCTTATAGGTGAGAGATGCCCAGAACTTGTGCAGGTGCTAGGAGCTAAAGGAAGAGTCCACTATTACGGGGGGAGGCCTTTACTCCAATATTTCATGATTCTGACTTTACAGTATTTTACGGGGTGATGGGCTTTAGCTTCAACTGGGCTTTTACTACACGATTTACGCACCAAAGTTCACTTGTGAACAGAATTGCGAGCGAAATCGTATCAAAAATAGACAAGCCAGCAAACGGACTTAAATTCCAATATCAGTCGAGTATTCGTTCTTGCTTGCTTTACTCGCTCGGCCAACAATAACAGTGGTGCATTTTTAAATCAAAACATTACTTTAGAATCCTCATTAGCCAATGAAAAGCTTAAAATGTCAAGAGTTAACAAATGAGTTAATGAGTTTTTGAGTTTAAGTCTTACAAATACCAACACCAGGGTTGAGTAACTCTTTGTAAAGAGGTTGCTGGGCACCTTTGCTTAAGAGATTTTACAAAATTAAGACAAAGTCAGATAAAAGCTTACATGCTCAAGATCAAGATTACGAGAATAAAAAGTAGGCGTTACTAGCATAAGAAAACTAACACAGCAAACCAATTTACCAAGTTAAAACTGGTTAAATTTAGTAAATATTAAACCTTAAATTTACACAACACAAATCCATGTAAACTACAGCAAAATAAGTCACACATTAAAAATAGCCAAGACTCGGTAGCCGGATTTCAAACCAAGGAACCCTTTAATCACAGCTTAGGCAACACGGATGTCCATAATAAAGGCTTAGCGTATCATAGCTATTTTTACGGCATGAGTTGTGCTGTTGTGTTTCCTTTATTGTTGTAATGCAACCTTGCACAAATTTGACTACAAATATATTGAAAACTATTTTCTTATATGTACGAGTATATGAAATGATTAGTTTTTATACCTGTGTATTCGTCTGTCAAACATGAATGTGTCAGTAAAATGAAGAAATTCCACCTCAAGATGGTAATTGCAACTAGCAACAAGAGCACTAACAGTCAATTCCAAAGACCGCTCGCTGCTGAGCTCAATTTCGAAGTCAGGCTCCGACTCAGTAGCCAAATGCTTCTTTTCAATATAATCTACAGCACTACAAACAATGAAATCATAAATGAATATTAAAAATAAACCATTCAATCCATATGTTTATTTTAATTGCGCCGAAATCAGGTTCATCAAAAAAGAAAAATGAGCGGGCGCTGCTGGGAATATCGATTAGTAGCAACAATCACAAACGAATTATTACTTAATATACTGCTGACAGAAAACTCCTGGAAATAAAAAAAAAATGTATATTTATGGTAGCAAAGAAAAAGGGTGCATGGCCGACAATGTGAAGGGTATTGTTGATGCCCTGTAACAATCTCGGGCTTCAGCAAGATAGGCGGATGTTGCACCGGGACCAACTAAAACATGTCTACTCATTTCTCTAATGCTGCTCATGTCACTGTTCACGACTGGTATGGGGCAAGGTGACCTGATGGTTAACTTGTCCATCTCATGTGCCATAGGTCCCGTGTACGAGTCCGGCATCAGCCACCCCCGGTATTTTCGGGAAGAGAAGGGCCCTGTGATGTCTTGTGCTCATGTCGATTGTGGCATGTAAAAGACCCTAGGAATTTCCGATGGAATTTACCTAGCAAACTGTCCCTCTCTCCTACTGGTGGTATGGCTAAGGCTGGGTGCGCATCAAAAGCTAAAGCTGCATGATGTGGGCAACTTTGAACAATGCAAAAAAAATTACAATACAAAGGAAACAAACGATGCATACCCAACCCACTACTGAAAATTTAGTCCTAGTGCTACCGCATCGTGCTAATTTGGCTAGGTACACCGAAATAGGTTTAAAATAATAAGAATGCAGCCATATCTAACTGTGTCGCAGTACAATTTGGCTGGAACTTTCTCCAAATTCATGAGGAAAAAAAACCAATTACTATAATTCACGTTTTTAATTTAGTGGCCAGTAATTTGATTATAGCTGGAATTAATGACCTATTTAGTCTAGTTTAGACTCTTTGAAGGGCAACTTACTACAGAACTGTGACAGACTAAAGGAAACTGGTTAACCTTGGCCGCTAAAGGTTTTACTAGAAAATGTACTAGAAGTCTTTTACAGTAGTTTTCAAACAAACATTTCTGAAGGTTCTACCCTTCTTCAGCTTGTAAAAAAAAATAAAAATTAAAAACAATTTATTTATTTAAAAAAACATTTTTGACTAAAATTTGCTGTTGCTTTCCTTTGATTACGTAATGCAATGCAAGGTTTATGAACATATCGTACCGGACACAAGATAGCAGTCGGCGCATAATTAGCCCATAACCGCCTGAAAAAATTTTTAGACCCTTTTTTTTGGGTCAGTTCTCGGATTCGAACCGGCAGTCTCTTGGTTTGGAGCTGACGACGCTGACCACTGGGCTGTGACTGCCCGCTTTGCTCGGGGTCCCCGGGGAACCATCACAAAGCTCGCGCTGTTATACGTTGAAGACGTACGTTCGTATCTAGGCGGTTATGGGTTAGGTAGGTTGGTTATGTTAACGTTGGGGTTTTGTTCATTAATTGTTGAGTGTATTTTGGTGGACTGGTATGGCTTATAATTTCTCAATTTTTTGTAGACTGAAGAAGGGTAGAACCGTTGTATAAGGAGCAGCTGAGAAAGCAGTTTCTTTTTTACTCTACAACCAGCTTCTTGGGAACTTTGCGAAACTTGACTATAAACAGTGAACTATAAAGACATGCCTACTTCCTACTGGTTCCTCTTTATAGAGATGTACACTGAACATGGCTGCAGGTACCCATTACCTAACTTATGCAAGGGTGTTCAAACGAAAACATCTAGGTTTGCAAATAGGTTCAAACCCATGTTCTATTCCAGCCTTCCGAGTATCATGTATTACCCTTCCTAATGCCCTTTAAACTTGCTGTGATGCATTAATTCTGCTGATGGGAATATCGGTATCAAAGCAACAACCAGTGGCAGTTCCTCTCGGTAGGCAAGGTATGCTGAGCCTGCCTAAAATTCTTAACGCATAACTCTCTAGTGTTCATTTATTTATCCCACATGTAATAAATAGCAACTTCAACATTTTATTTTAGTTCGTAAAATTTAATTCCTCTACAGTTATTACTTCTGAACTATTATCTTATTTAATCCTTTTCACTATTTTCTGGCAAGAAGGTTTCGGAATTAAGGCGAAAGGCAAAACTGCTTCCCACAAACAGACTAAAATACCAGGGCCTGCACCTGGTTGAATTTAGTTTTTTATTGCCTAGCTGAAAATATAAATTACCTTTTTTATAGCAGTTCCCCCCCCCCCCCTTTGAGCTTATTTCACTAGAAGTTTGAAGATTGGCTTCCCTGCTGGGCTCGTAATAGGCATGCGCAAGCTTGGGTCAGTCTATATAAGCAGACTGCGCATGCCGAACCACATCATTTCTCCCAATTCCAGAAACTAGTTCATGGCGGGGGGAATGGGGGGAATGAAAGGTAATGTATATTTTCAGTTAGGCAATAAAAACTAAAATCAACCAGGTGCAGGCCCTGGTATTTTAGTCTTTTTATAGCCGATGAAATATACATTACCATTTTTATAGCAGACTTCGTCACCTAGGAGGAGGGGTCGACTAGGTTGGAACGTCCCGTTTTACAGGCCAGCACCCACAAGGAACCAGTCCCGGAGAAGACAACCTTACAGCCAAAACCATACCCACAGCCTGATTTTAGAGGTATAGGGTCGAATGTATCGCATGAGTGGGAGGTTAAGGGTGCGAACTGTAATAGATCATTCTTCAGCTTGGATAACGGATAACAGTTATGCAGTAAGGGGTCTTACATCCTGCGGGGGGCAAGGTAAAACAAGTAAAATTACACAAAACCTGCTTACCTTGTTGGGAAGGAGCGCCAAGGAATCTTGAGGAGTGACGCTGGAATGGGAACCAGTAGTAAGTTATAGATGGCAACAGATGGTGGTAACCGTGAGGGAACCGGAGTCATCGGGTTGGACACAACAGTGAACTTGGTAGGGATCGTACTCAGTAATGGCAAGATGAATGCTAGATGAGCTGTCTTCTTTTTTTTTTGCACGTGACGTGTGATGACGGAAGATAAATGTGTTAACAGCAATAAGATACGTAGTCCGCAGGATGCTTGAGTGACGAAGAGGTCAGTGGAATAGATGCTTTGCTAGTCCGAAAAGAAGCAGGTTGTGAAGGTAAGCAAATTATTGTAGGATTCGGAAACCGGAAGCCGCTCCCCTGGCTCGTGATCGGCATGGGGAACAGGGAGGATCACAGGAAGGTAGTGCAGAGTGGGGATCGATGCCATGGGATACTGAAACAAAGCTAGGTGCATCGTCATATTGCCATACCGAGTAGCTGGAAATGGCTGGCGTATGTTTCGATGAAGCGTCAGTCCAATTAAGTAAATGTGCTTCGGAGGTAAATAGTGGCGGGTCGGAAGTTGGAGAGTGATGTGACGACGCAGTTGCAGAAGGGTCTAGGAATGGTGAGGGCAACGGAGAAGGGGCGGTGTTGTGTAACTCGGCAACCGAAGAGGATCTGGTTCATGCGATGAGGAGGAGGGAACCGTTGGTGATCGAAATTGTGCGGACGACAGGGCATTAAGCAACCGACGGGTGCGTGAACGTGCACAATAGTAAGCCCTCCATTTTCTTCGCACTTCCTCGAGTTCGTTGCTGTAAGCCTCGCTGGCTTCCGTAGCACCATGTTTTCAGCCCGCATGTCATCGGTAGCAGCGGCAGAGGCTTGAAGAGTGGAAAGCGAAGCTGTGGAGGCTCGAAGAGAAACAAGTTCTGCAGCAAATCGCTCGGTGAAAGATAGCACAAAACTGATATTGAAGTCCACATTTTCTAGTTCAAGGGGGGAGAGATGAACGCCGCGGAGGAGAGCTTCTCTTAGAATTGTAGCTGAAGGGAAGGGTGCAGCTGGTGGTGAAGCTGGTAATAATGGCGTTGGAGCGGGTTGACTTGTTGTAGAAGTGTCGATAGGCTAGGCAGAAGACGACGAGGATGAGGGAACTGTGAGACGCACTTGCTTAGATGTTGTTGCTTTATGAGGAGCTGAAGGCACTGAGGCCTTCTTAATGCATACCGGCTTGCGTGGAGGTTGCGGCACACTAATGAGTCCGGGAATGTCAGGAACTGAATTAGTAGGTTGCAGTGAAGGTTGCACAGATTGTTGAGTGTCTATCAGAGAAGACTTGGGAGAGGACTGAGAATAACGAAGTGCCCCCTTCTGAGCTGCTCGGGCTGAGCGTTGACACAAGTGCTTTTGTTTCTTTCTGATGGCGATCCATTTTGTTGGCGAGATGGTAAGGCAGATCTTGCACTTCTTTTGGTCGTCGTCGCATTCCCGATGCTTTTGGCAGCAGGGATGAGGGTCAAAATGTGTGGTTTTGCCAAAGAAACCAAGGCAACGACAAGGCTTGGGCAAGGGAACATTGGGAACCGGGGGCAGCAGTTCCTCCGATGACGAGGAATCGGACATGCATATGCTTGTAGAACAGACGAAAAACACACTGCGAAGCGCGGGAAAGAGACAAAGCGTTAGTGATTGAAACACCCCTGGTGGTTGGAGCAGCAGTCAGTGACAAGTGGCAATCAGCAACCTAGGTCACGGTGGGATCGAGTGGGAAAGATGTGCTGAAGTAAAGGGTCTTGGTTGTGTGGATGAGGGGACGAAACGTCACTCGTTCTTAAGCATCAATCGTGCGGCTGACAGGATTTTTTTATTGTAGTGATGAGCGACAGCGAAGTTACAGCAGGCAACCGCGATGAAACGGAGAATCATGAAGGTCGTAAAGTTGGTAATCGGCAACCGGGTTGTGGAAGAAGTAATCGGGAGATAGAGGATTCGTGAGGAATCGTCGGGAACCTGGCAGAATTGGGAACCAAGTGTGTTTAGGCAACCGGTTTTCTGGATTTAGATTTGCGTGAGGGAGTCTGTGTTGTCCCGTAACGTGAGATTTGACAGAAAGGTGTGGGCGCGATTCAAGGCGTAGGCAGGTTCCTAACTGAGGATGTAGGAAGAGGGCGGGTTGTGCGGCAATCGGAGAAAAGGCAACCGTATGTGATTGACGGTAGTTTTGAGTAGTAAGGGGTTCTCGAGAAGCAACCGGGAATCGGAGTTTACGTGAAACTGAGTTAAGGGGACTGGGAATCCAACGTAGGAACAGCCAAAGCCTGAAGTTGGCAATCGAGGAGTAAGATGGGAACCGGAGGGTAACCGGGAACTGTAGGTAATCGGGAATCGTAGAGGCAACCGCGAACCGTACGTCCAAAGTTTTATTGTGTAAGGTATTGGACATAAATGCGGTGATTGTCTGTGGCCAGGGTCTTTACACGAAATATACGATCCCAATTGTGTGTGTAGCTCATGGCGGTAATGGCACAATATTGCTGTTGTTGTTGTGTTTTTTTTTTTTTTTTTTAGGGATGGCGTTGTTATAAGGGATCGGGAGGGGAACGCGGGACTTGAGGGGTGATGCTACTAGTACAGGATGAAGGTAAAGAACTGGTGGAAAGTCTTGGAGCTGCGTGAAGTGAGACCTTCAGTACCGGCAATTGACGGCTTGTAGGACCGGACAAGGCGAGGAGTCCGAGATCCGAGAGGTAGAAAGGGAGGGGGATTCCCCCCGAGAAGAGTATAGGTAACATCAATTCTGTCGTCCCAATCATCAAAGCAGGCAGTGCTGGCATAGCAACAGGTAATCGGTGAACTGGATGGGACACAGAACGTGCGCCTGAAGACGGGAAAGGGAACCGGTAGAGCGCTTGCACACGGCAGACTGAATCTGGGTGAGTGCGGAGAGTTGGATACAAGGGGAATCGAGGTAACCGGTGAGGGTAGGATCGGTAGAGCATGGGAACGTGGCGATTTGCCGAGTCTGAGTGCTGGACGGGAACGGTAAGAGGCTAAACCTCTTGGTCGAAAGGCGCCCCCCCCCCCCCCCCGTTTACTTCCAAGGGGAATGCAGACACAAGATGTGGAAAGGCAGATGATGGAGTATCACGACGTGGATGTAGGACGATGACACGGGCTGATGGATTTCGTCCGTGTCTACGTGGCGCCGATTGGGAAATGTGAAGACGGCGGATTTGTAGGGAACCCGTCGGCTGGGGATCGCTAGAGTCCAAGGGAGGCGGAACGGGAACCGTGTCGGAAGTAAGACAGCCAGGACCTGCCAGGGTCGCACCAGAGGAGTAACCGGGGAAACCGGTAATCGACGGTATCCATGGGAGGCAACCGTAGTAGTAATCGACGCACGTGTTTCTCTTCTATCTTCAGGAAAGCTCAAGGGTGATCACGCTAGCGTGAGCGCCCTAGGAGAAATGATATGGTTCGGCTTATATAGACTGACCCAAACTTGCACATGCGCAGAACTATTATGAGCGCAGCAGGGAAGCCAACCTTCAAACTTCTAGGGAAATAAGCTCAAAAGGGGGGAACTCACCGGCTATAAAAACTCACTTTCCAGCCACGCAAGCCTCAGTGCGAACAAATGCATGCATAGGCTGCTTTGGATATGTAACGTGACGTGCCATCAGTAAAAAAAATCCATATTTCAGTATGAAACAACTCCATCGGGCCAGTGGATCGTGTGGTTAATGTGTTTTAATTTTTCTTTACTGCCAATATAATTTTAAATTCTAGCCTTGTTGTCAAGAGCAGTAGAACGGTTACACTTTTTAGCTTGAGGCTGGAATCATACTAAACGAAGCCAGGCTACCACGTTCCAGACTAGGCTCGTTCTCCGCAGCCTAATGGCTGGCAGGGTAGCTGACGGGATGGCCCAACTATGTGATGCAGCTTCACAAGTCATCCTTTTCTTTAGTTCTCTGACTATGCGATAGGGAGAGACAGATGATCTGCCAGAAATGGGTGCGTGTAGAGCGTACCGTGTTTCTGTACCATACAGTGGGAGGTGTTCGAAAAAGGCTGCACTTTTTTTACTGCAATCGTAACAAAACTGTTTTATTGTCGCAGTATTACTGACGCTTTTTATTAATACTACTTTTTGTAATAGCTGCTGTTCTATGGAGAGTATCTTACGTGACAGTTGTCAGCATGATAAGTGAGCGTAACTGATTTTTTATTTAACCAATGAAGAAGGAGAACGGTATTTTCTCCGAAAATTCAAGTAGAACTGTGAACTGTGTTCTTCCTGGTGGTTCAGGTGTGATTTTATTTCATGAAAAAAACTGCAGCTTAACGTTTTCTTCGTGAAAAAAGATGTGAATAACGTTGACATTTACCTACTTACTGGTTATTGGCTACTGGTAACGCCTTTTTTGTATCATTAAGATAAATTCTTCATGCGGTGAATAAAGTTGGTTCTTAGCTCATTTTACAGGTATTGTTCTGGAGATGTGCATAAAGCCTCTTCTAATTTTTCAAGTCGTTCAGGGGCTACGAAGTTGATTGTTTTACATTGTTTTAACCCTTGTTTGAAGTATTAAAAACAGAGTCCTTACTACGCGCGAGATGGCCAACAATGCAGGAATGACAACAATACTAGGTTCCCTTAACAAGCCGATTCTAGAGACGGCCGTGGACGAGTTGGTAGAGGCGTGTGCCTCACGTTTAACAGCTCCTTCAGGTTGCTAGTTCAAGCCCCGTCCAGATTACCCCTACTTTTTTGGAGATATAAAAAAAACGCAGTTCTCAAAGGGTTAAACATTGTAATTATGCAACGCAAAACTGAACATTAATAAATCCGTGTGTTTGGTCAGGAGATACTGATAATACTAATAAGAATACTAATCATATAAAAGGTGGCTGCTGTCCTCAAATTCTAACGAAAACCAAGAAAAAAAGAAGAAAAAATGGACCAGAAAACTAGATTGGTCTTTCCATCTCATAATTGATAAGAAAAAAAATAGATTTCATCAATTTGGACCAAAAAGATCTGATACCTACCACAAAACAAAACTTAAGGATTCCCGCCTAGCTTTTCAGCAGTGTGAAGTTGTGATATCAACAAACCGACTGACAAAGCCGACATCACTGCAGAACACCAGCTTGTCTCCTTCGACGTGATTGCTTTGTTTCCCAGCCTCCCACATTCTCTCATTCTACAGATGTTTGATCGAGCAGCGAAGAAATTGAAGATCAAGAATGCCGATCGGGAACTGGACAGAGAACTGCTTGTTACTGCTTTGCAGACCATTTGTTTCTTTTCGCGACAACACCTACTGGCAGAAGACTGGTACCCCCATGGGGTACTCGTGTTCCCCGGCTCTGGCCGAACTCGTCTTACAGGAGCTGGATGAGTTTGTGGTGGGCAGATTCCCACACATGCCAATATGGAAAAGATACATTGATGACATCTTTGCCACTAGCTCCTCTGTGAAATGAGCATGACTCCATCCAGACTACCCTCAACGAGTGGAACACTTCCATCAAGTTCACCCGTGAAGAAGTCGATGGAAAATTGCCGTTTCTTGATGTCATGTTCTCCAGATCTGGTGGCCAGATCTCTTTTACGCCATACCAAAAACCTTGGCACACTGGACGTGGTCTACTTTTCAGATCAGGACATCCCCGTTCACAACTTAGAGCACTCCTGCAGAATGAGCTCAGGTGCATTGTTGAGCACTCGTCCTCTCCGACGATTGCAAGCCAATTTCTTGCCCAAGCTAAAACTGTGTTCCTTGAAAGAGGATTTCCAACGAATTTAGTCAACATCGAGACGAAACGAGCAAAACATCATGGAAACACCGGCAAGCCAAAAGACACAGAATTGCTACCGACTCAACCTGTGGAACATGTCACTCACTTACCTGATAGAAGCGAAGGTATTGTGCAGTTACTCCATCGACATGGTGTACAGAGCCGACTGCGATTTCCACCTAATCTGAAAAAGCTCCTCAGGTCCCCATCTGTGAAAGCACCCACACCTACCGACAGTTGTCAGCATGATAAGTGAGCGTAACTGATTTTTTATTTAACCAATGAAGAAGGAGAACGGTATTTTCTCCGAAAATTCAAGTAGAACTGTGAACTGTGTTCTTCCTGGTGGTTCAGGTGTGATTTTATTTCTTGAAATGACTTTGCAAAACCACTGTAATTGCTGTTTACCGGTTTTTGTTAAGCTGCAGTGTCACTGATGGTGACTTTTAATCTTTTGTTTTTTCAGGCGACCAAAGTCTCTCGATCAAACAAGTTTCAGCCTTTTCTGTCGCATTATTACTTATCCTCAGATGGCTGAAAACAGCCAAACTACGTTAGCTGAAAAGACACACGTGTCTAGTGGTCGCCATGCTCATGTATATTTTATCTGGATAGGTATTATCGTTTGTCATCTTGGCGGACGACACAGTAGCGTGTGTGTTGCTCTTGCAGTAATGGTACTAATAGCTTCAAAACCTTGTAAACACTCATATCAGGGGGTGGTCTGAGAAGCTGAGGTTTTT
>JAHWFP010007931.1:0-13810 GCA_023313725.1 Lithobius niger | reverse complement strand
TCTATAGAAATACCCTCACATGTAATTACACTCACATTCGATTTTGTGGCTGTACTAAAATTGTTGACTCTTACCTTAAATTTTGCACTCACATTTGTCCTCTCACACTTACACTTGAGTGGATTTCTGGAAAACGACTGTTAGCAAGGAATGGAAAAATAAAACGAAATAAAGGTGGGGGGGGGGAAGGGGATATGGTTAGAATGTAGAACTAAAGCGCTCCCTGACCACCTTCGAGCCTCTAACTTTCGTTTAGGTTAATGAACACAACCTTGGCAAATGCTTTCGCAAATGCAAGTGTTCGAAATCGTTTCTCTTCTTTACTTTTATGTCACAACTATAGAGAGAGGTCAACAATTACGACGGTCTCGTCGGGTCGTAGGGTTATAAACCTATCCGGTTCGCGCACGAAAAGCACTAAATTTCATCGGGCACGAAGCGTTTCCCGTCTTTCCCCATCGTTGCCTTTTCTTCCAACCTTCTTGTGTCCATTCCTTTCCAGGTCGTGGCCGCACAAACTCAATCGATTCTGCAAAGCAACGACCACCAAGGAGAGATGCTGCAGGCCACATTCTCTCCCCCCCCCCCCCTCCAATTTCCTTTCATGCCCGTCCACGCCTTCCCCCCATTCCTCCACTTTCAAATCCACATCCCATTCATCCAACCGACCACATACACGCACACCCCCGCACACCCATCCGCCCAAACGAACCTCACACCCAATTGCCGTGACTGCCTCCTTTCTAGTAAAGCGCTTTGACGGCAGTGAAATGAAGAGAATACTAATATGAATTCATGCGCTGAAGAGGAGAACATGAAATGGAACTTTTTAGCTAGATTTTCACTGTATCAACAAACGGGTGCTTGCCGGAATTACAATATTTAAAAAAATGTGTACAAGAAGACATCTTTTCTGCTATATTTTTCCAAACGATATCACTTTTTGACAAACTACAGAATCGGTTCATGGACCGACGTTCACTTTTCAGTTCATATTTTTGATGACCTTTTTCAACTTTTTCAAGAATGAAATCGAAATTTTTAAAGAATTCATTGCATTGATTACGTGCGGAGATGAAATGCATCTAGACAATATGCATAACAGCGCAATTCTTTACGATCGTGCACGGAAAATGAACACAAAAATGAATCATGGAAAAAACCGATGGATAAAAATCCTTGGGAAAAAAAAGCCGAAGAAATAAGCTGCGGGAAAAAAAAATGAAGGAAAAAATTGCTTTTATGTTTCCGTTTCTGTTTTTTTTTTAATTATAGAATAGGCTAGGTCAGTTTCCTAGGCTTGAATTTTATTAGACAGGGTACGGAGTTTCACCATGCAACGACTTTCGTAACGTTATTTCGTCGTTTTTGTGAACAAAAGAAGTTTCGTTGTCTATTTTCGTTATAGTTTTCAGTGTTGTTGTTGTTACGTTATTGGTGTGCAAGTCTGGATGGAGTTGTAACACTAGCAATGCAAATTCAATATCTTGTTTCACTCATTAAAACTTATTTGAAATGTTTTTAAACTTGCCATATCATCATGATTTAGCTATTGAACAGTAATCATCAAATTTTCATAGAATAATAATCCAAAATACATTTTCTTCAAATAAAGTTCGATTCAAGTTTTATAAAAATCCTAGATGGCCGCCAGAATGGCAGCCAGAAAACGGGTTTTGGCTTGTAACTTCTTTGCCATTCGTCAAACTGAACACGAATCATCATCTTTATGCCCTTTTTTCCACTTAAGAAGCAGGTGACACACTTAATAATTTAAGACTGCTCGGAACTCCAAAGCTAACTTGAAGACTTTTCGACATCATCAATGGTAAACTGCTTGTGACACAGCAAGTTCCCCTCCGTTTCACCCATTGGACTCTTTCATCAGTAGGGCTTTGTTTGGCAGTACCGAGACGGTACCCACCTGTTTCCAACTTTTTATTTCATTAACCTTGCGACTGTTGCAAACAATGCTAAATCACTTGTAAAACAATGCTGAACCACCGGAAACCTTTGTCTTCGGTCTCGTGGCAACTGCCAGAGGCATGGCAACGCATTTAGAACGATCACAACTGTTGTAGACGCCTTCCAGGCGCTCATCCCCTTTTGGGCCCCTTTAATTTGAAGAAAACCCTGAACTTCCGCATTTCCCTGATGATCTACAACCACGTCTTCGACAGTCTTCCATGCCCAAAGACAGGCGAGCCCTTACCTTCAAAGAATAAAAAGAACAGTAAAAACACTCCTGTTTCCATCGTCGGTAAATTAAAAGTGGGAATTCCAGCGTAACAGATGGTGCGATCCCATAGCTGTGTCCAGCGAGGAGTGCTTCCACCAAGACAGCTAATGCTTGTCAGGATGCAAGGATCACCTATTTTACTCAAATTCCAGGACCCTTCCATCTATTTGTCCTCTCACCATCATGAAAATCTCGAAAACTTTGAATCATGTGTGTACTTATCTACCATCTGCACGTATCGCACGCTTGAGCTGCTAACGGTGCCTCGCTTCCATCATTCTGACGCAAGCAACTCCGTGGGCTCTTTTAGATGCCATTCCACAAGCCGTGCGTGTACCAATTATTGTTTGCAGATACAAAGTTCGTCTGAGCTGGAGTCGATTCTACCTAAACGGAGATGTAGGGATTACATGAAGTTAATGATTGGAAGTTCCATTTATGAATTCACTAGCAGTTGTACCCGGCTTCGCCCGTGGTTTTGTTTCGCCCGTGGTTGTTTTCCAGTTTTCGGTCGGGGGTGACCTGAATATTGAATGCGACAGGCAACTTTTCTTCCTGTAATACTCCCCTTTTCCTCCTATCCTCTCCCTCCCCTCTCCCCTACCCTTTCCTCTCATCATCTCCCCGCCCGCTTCCTCAGGGTCCCTCCTCCTGCCCCTCCTCTTTTTTGTAAAAACTGAATCGGTCTCCATCCCAAACAACTCCAAAATACGTACCATTTAGAGCCCCCGTGACCAGGTCGCTGCGGTAAACGAGAATGCTTAAGGTATATGCAGCAACGCGCACTTGGCCAAAGCAGCCAGCCTGTCGCCGCAACCACTGGGATCCCGGGCGGCGTGTAGGCGGCCACAGGGCGACCTGGTTGCTGAGTGCGCGGGCGCCCTTAGGTTCAGGTAATGCTTAATGACAACAGACGCATTGCCCCCCCCCCCGCCTTCGTAATCTCTGTAGTTATTAAATCATCAGAATGCCAATAGCAGGGCTTAGAGATACACTTCCCCCCCCCCCACTCCCAGTTTATAGTTTTGGTTTAAGCGATCCGTACCGTGTGAAAAATAACTGTACTTCGTTCATGACGTCGCCGCTGAAATGACAGCACAAAGCAAATTGTTAGCCGAGGCAACAAAGTGCCAATTTCAACTTCTTTTCAAGGCAACAATTTACCAGTTTCAATTTCTGAGCAAAGAATTGACACGCTCGCACGTTTTCATTGTTGGGGCTTTTCTTGTCGTCGGTTTTGCTATTCTAACTCACATGGACAAAGTGGAACTCTTTATGATCGATACGCGCATAGAAGGAGCGACTAGAGAAGATGATTCATTCGTGACTTCCGGTAGTATTGTGTTTGCGAAAATGTACTGATTGGGATCGTGGTGTGACGTCATAATCACCATTTCCGCCAAAGTAGACCGAACAGCGAATCAGTGTGCTGCAAGGAAGCACGTGACTAGTGAATTTGCACAAAACGGAGTCTTGAAAAATAAATCTCTTTGTTTACATTGCTAACGGACGAAAAAAAAGCAGGTTTTTTTTAAATGAATTTCCGTTTATCGAGTACGCCAACAGTCTCATTTTACGCTTTTCTGGTGCAATATGACGTCATTAACATCAGCATGGCCGTCTCCTTATACTGTAGATTGCCGTCTTCTTCCCGCAACATGGCTGCCTCCTTCGTTTAATCCTAGGCCTGACCCGGAAGTAAGTTTGTTAAGCGAAAAATGGCGTATTGGTGCTTCTTGTCCTACCAAATTATCGTTCGTCTTTGGATACGCTGGGGACACAGAAAGGGACTGGACCAAGCTTCTTTAAAAGGCTCGTAGCATTTCCAGCAACATAAATTATTTTCTATTTTTTTTATTTTTTGGCACAATCTTCATGCACATTCATTGTATAGGAGAACTACATCATCGCAGTCTTTGCAGTTTTATTTTACTTGTTGTTAAGTTATATCGGTATTTTTTTATTTGCGCAATTTTTTTTTACAAAAGAAAACGGAAAAATTGGCGGAAAGAAATGACGAAAAAAAAATAACTCTTCCACTTGAAACATCATTGAAGATAAACGGCGGTTTTTTTTTTTTTTTGCCGTAAAACGGAGACGACTACAGCAGAGATGAAGTATTAGCTGATATGAGCTTGAAACAACTTTATTTCCGAAGCCGAAGCGACGAGTAAAATGTCAAATCTTACGACGAATCGTGATTGACGATCGACGACGGGCGACGCACTACTTTAATTTGTGTCGAGGCCGAAGCTGGCGAAGTGCCAAAATATTTTCGGTAAAGGTCTTTGGCGACCAGGCGGCAATATTTTTTGTGCGTATTGTGCTGAGCGAGCGCTCGAGCGAATCGTAGCCAAAGGGGACAAAAAAAAAAAGACGTAAAAAAGTTGTAAATGTGCCCATATCACATATGTTTATTGTGGTGACCGCTGTGTCGCGGTGTCTAAAGCTTTGTCGCGTACTTATCGTACTTGAAGGTCATCTTTTTGTGCCAGAAGTAATAGCACAAAAGAACCCAGGTTAGCGTTGTTAAACGCACCGCGGTGACGTCACGCTAACACATCCCCATGCTAAAAGTTTAGTCGTTATATGCGGTTAATCTGAAAACCCACACACGTTACCGTGGGTTAATTTTGATAACCCACACTTTTTGGGTAATCTAAGACTTTTATGGGGTCTAGAGTACCTTCCATCAACCAAGTGGCAGCTCCACCACTTGATATAATGACCGACTTTTCATAACTACACAACACAAATTCAACCAGCACAACCCATTGCAAAACCAGCATAAACTGGCACGTCGGGGAATGGCGTCATTTTTCACGGTAACAACACGGAAAAAAGATGTACAGTCGAACTTTGTATTATTGAACATAACTTTATAGTGTCCGCGGCCTGTCTTGAGTCCTTCAGGTATTTATGAGCGGTTACGTCTTCCTGGAAGGGGCGGCTTTAGTCGACGGCCGCCATTGTTTTTGTAACCATCTTGTATACCAACAAGGCATTCTGCTACCAAAAACATACAATTGATTATCTGTGTCGTTCTGGGGCGAACTCAAGGTAGGCCGCGGACACTTTAAATGTATGACCTCTAATCTTTGAGTCCTTTTGGACTGTAGAAAACTATATTATTGATCACGACTTTATATTGATGACCTCAAGTCTTTGAGTCCTTTCGGACTGTATAAAAAACTTTAATCATAGTAGTTGTTGATATGAGGTTCCCCAACGATCCACTGCTCCGTATTTAACTGATTCATGCATACGTCCCATTTTCGTCTTGCTTGCTTAGAATTCAGCCGTAATTCGACTTCGGTTATTTTACCACGTTTTTCTCATCTGTTTCTGGAGGCGAAAGGATTTAGGCTTAAAAAAAGTTGAAAAGACTTGAAAAGCGGCGTCGAATGCCAAATCTAAAAGACTGGCCGGCTCGTGCGTCCCTTTTCGGCTTTTCCCGCCGAAAAAGAAGAGAATGGGGTCGGCGAAAAGAACAGCGTTCGAGACTTGGTTTGTGAATTGGGAAGAATGCTCGCCCCTCCGCTTTGAGCTTCGCCGCTCTTACGTCGCGTGAATGAGAATTCTTCTCCCTTCTTTTCAACTGAATTTTTGAAATTCACCCCAAGTTAAGAGGCCAGTTTTAACAGAACGGCTATAAAACGAAAATGGAAAAACTGAAAACGGAGCGGATTCAACCAACTTGCTGGAAAGTTACTTCAACTCATGTTATGGGGCAAAATAATCAAATGAAATTGCTCCAGTACAACACACAAAACGTCGTGAATGACGTTATCATTTTCTTTCGCATCGCCAGACAATTTTTATTCCATGCCACCAAAAAACTAAGTCCCAACACGTGCCGCGAACCTTGCGCGGTCTCAACAATATTAACAAGCACAGCCCAATTGCCAGAGTGATCGGCTATACTAGCCAAGTGGATGCCAGATCAAATTTCGCGACTGACTAAACTTTAAAATAAAATAATTTCAAAGTCGCCGGATGATGCTAAAAAAATTCCGTTACGTTGGCGACTTTGTGGAATTCTGCTTTCAATAATCTTCAGCCATTAAAGGCGCCGGTTTTCCATTTCGATATTGTTGCCCATATTCTAAACACAGCATCCATGTTCCAGATTCTCCCTCATCCTATAGGGCAGTGACACGACGTAGTATTATTGTATATAACTCTATGGTGGAGCCAGTAACTGGGTTAGCTGCATGGTGCACTACTGGGGGAAAAGTAGAGCGTCTTACTGAAGCCAATGCTATTAGACTGGATTTCTTAGGCCTAAAACGCTCGATTTTTGTCGATTTGTTGGCAGTTGCTGACATTTTTAAGCAAGTGGAATTTTTATTTTCCGATTACAACCTCGTAACATAAGGGATTGGAGAAAACAACGGTTTTTTAAGCGTACGAAATCCACTATCAAAGCACTGGCTTGACTAGAAGTGCCGTTGTTTAACCCACCATTTCAATCTAGTGCCCCTTGCAGGTATCTCTCTTGTAGCCAATATGACGTCACTAAACTCTGCTCTGTAGGATGGCGTGGGTCACGTGATCGCGTTATAGTTATGAAAATTGGCGGCGCTGCTGCGAAGTGTTGTTCCTTTTTTTTTAAATTTACCGCTATTTTCCTTCCATTGCTCGAAAATTCTACGGTGCTGCATGTAGGAGTGAAAAGGTGAAAAGGCGCCTTTAAGTTATCGACGTTTTTCACGTGTTGTTAAGCATCGTTTTAACTGTCAAGCCGACAGGGACTTGGCGTTGCCCATCACTCGCCGCGTGGATAAGGACTATAGAGCAGTGACACGACGTAGTATTATTGTATATAACTCAACGCTGGAGCCTTAATGGGTTAGCTGCAAGGGGCACTGCAGAGAGAAACAGAAGGGCGTCATACTGAAGCCGATGCTGTTAAAAGTGATTTCTTAGACCTAAAACAAGCTATTTTTGTTGTTGGAGAAAACAACGGTATTTTAAGCCTAAGAAATCCGCTCTTCCGTTGTTTTTCCCTCCATTTTTATGTAGTGCACCTTGTAGTTATGCCCTCCAAAACCCATACTGGTGCCAATCTGGTGCCAATATGGCGGCAAGTGTCACTGCTGTATACGTATAATGAAAGGTGCCAAACCAAACCCGCGCCTGAAGCCATTTCTTAGAACAATCTATACCTGTAATGAGCGTTACGTATTATTAAATGCTACGCTTATACGCGCTTCGCGCTATGACAATCACTGGAACACACGCTGAACGTCCTTATTGATAACTTGTCTCACGTTCGAAGTTATTATTGTTCCACTGCGTTGCCCAGAGCGATATGAGAAGTTTTTCAGCCTTTGCTATCCCAGTCTAACTTCCGGTAATGGCCGGAGCCTTTACCTCGATATCTGAAACGAGGCTGAAATGCATGTCAGACCGCTGTGGACAACGCAGTGGTACAGAAATATTCAGTACCTTCCTAAAGCGCCGAACAGAGGGAACAGAACGCACCACTGTTACAGACAGTTTGGCGACAAACTCTACGTCGCGCGTGCGCAATGATGTTGCGTCAGCCGTTCAGTACATTCCTAAATTACAATACAGTTCAACAAACTCAACAGCGTAGTGATACGTCATACCTGAGCATGCGCGAGCTAACAGTTTTGACGAAACAGATTCGTCGCTGTCGATGATGTCGTCAATCAACACGGATATTAGCAGGGAATGTGCCAAACTGTCACCAACAGTGGTGCGTTTGGTTCTCTCTGTTTGGTCGTTTAGAAAGTTACCGAATGACTTCGAACGTGATAGAAGTTATCAGTAAAGGCGTTCAGTTTGAGTTGCAGTTATTGTCATGGCGGATAACGAACAACTTGTTCCACGCTTTAGCGTGCAACAAGTTATTCCGTGTTAATTCTATTTTTTATTTTTGCATATTGGTCAGAATTTCATGTTACAATAGTGCCTTTTCACACAATTGAGAGTCCAATAATCCGATTTTTTTTTATGTTCGAACACGAAGCCACAAATGGGGCAATTCACATACAACCGGCACGGAAAGTAAAAACAAAAATCGGATAATAGCTTTCTAAGTCATTGTGGATACAAACAGACAGATACCAGAAGAGGATGGCAAGCTCATTTGCTCAGCTTTGTATAACTATAACGTGTGTTTAAGGGTGCGGTCATGAACCAAAATCCCGCTAGCTATAGAATCCATTTGCCATCGTCAGGCAGGCGGTCAAGATGAAATAATTACGTCGACCAAGCCACAATGTTTGGGTAAATTCGCTTAGTCGCATCGGATGTCATAAAGCCATTTATTTGTGTCGATGCTGTAACCCTCGCTTCAATTTTCATACGTGTCTGCGAGAGAAGCTTCGAGTTTTGCTTTCCAGATCCAGGTTGATTGCTTCAACATGGCCAGAATCTTTGATTACGTAAGCAACGCAGAGCGCAGAAGCGTCAACTTCCAAGCACCACGTGAAAATAGCCGTAAGCCCTCTACAGACAGAAGAAAATATCGTCGCCGTGCAGCCGCTAGCAGTCAGTCTGGTGAGGGCGTTAGACGGGATGGGAGGAGAGACATGCAGTTTCTACCCCAGTCGGCCTTGGCTTGAAGCAACGATACTGCTGCAGCACGAACGTGAAATTTTCCGCGCTTATTTATTGTATATAAACCTATGCACAGCGCAATTTTTAATGTAGGATATCAGTGAAACTAATTATCATCAACCAGCAGCATAGGCTCGCGACCCAGAACGAGAGAAAGTATGGGATAAAATTTTCCGAGATACTCTAGCGTCAACTATAGAGCAGTGACATTTGCCGCCATATTGGCACCAGTATGGGTTTTGGAGGGCATAACTACAAGGTGCACTACATAAAAATTGAGGGAAAAACAACGAAGAGCGGATTTTTTTAGGCTTAAAATAACGTTGTTTTCTCCAACAACAAAAATCGCGCGTTTTAGGCCTAAGAAATCACTCTTCACAGCTTCGGCTTCAGTATGACGCCCTTCTGTTTCTCTCTGCAGTGCCCCTTGCAGGTAACCCATTAAGGCTCCACCATAGAGTTATACACAATAATACTACGTCGTGTCACTGCTCTACACCCCTTCCCTCTCTAGCCTTGTGGTTATGCCCCTTGTGGTCTTATCAATCCCCGATAATAAGGCAGATCGACTTCTGAAGGAGGAAGAAACATTTTTCTGGTGGCACCTGACTATCGTTTGACTATTTTGTCACGACCTGGCAGACTCAAAACAGGCAACATTTTGGGAATTTAAAACTAGCTTGTAACTTCCAGCGAATGAGATTGTTTTGCTTGAATGTACCGTTAGAGTAGCAAGTTATAGAAAGCTTATAGTATTGTGGTACACCAGGAGTACACAACGAACAATGAATGACAAACTAGGAGAAAAAATTGAGTCAGTGTGTTATAGCGAAATTTTGAGCAAATCAGGAGCTTTGTACACGCAAAGCGAACTGGGGATATTTGACCCCGTTGGTAATAAACGTTTCGGCCAGGGAAAAAAGGGAGGCTAGCTCCACAGCCGCCCTTAGGAAGCAGAGCCCAAGTGATGACCAAGGGAAGTTGAAGGCTTTTTAACATTTTAAATAAGCAGTTAATCTGATTTTTTGGAATATTACCATTTTTTAAAGTCTCGTTTTGGATGTGTTTGACCATAACCAACTTTCAGGCCGGCCGGTATTATATTAATAATTTTTTCCAGTCCTCCAGATAGGCAACACTATAAAGGGTCTACCGTGTGTGGGCAGGGTGGGGAGGGGGCGGGGGTAACACGACTAACCCAAAGTGTGCCAAGTCACCATATATTTTTACATACTATAACGAATTTGAACGCTCAAAGACTTCTGCATCCAAATCGATAACACACGAGCAAAGCAGTTCAAGCCCTAAGGTAGTTTTCAGGGGAGCTTTCTTTGAATACCTGTAAATAATTGATGACATCATACGTTATCAATTATTTACAGGTTCTTGCTTCCTAGACCGAGTAGTGTGGTGCCTGCGTCTGTTTGTACTTTGAATCAGTATTATGTAAATCAATATGATGTCGTATGAGATGTAGACGATGACGTCTAATTTTGCAATGAGTTGTTGCGAATCTTGCTAGCTAGCCAATGTTTGCTGGGGCCTATGGCCAAATAAGTCTTTATCTGTTAAATCTGTCATGGTTTGAATTATGTATGTATTGTAATTTCCTTTTCGGTTTCTGCCTCTAGAACCTTCTAGAAGTTTCGATTACCCGAAATACACTTGTTATTCCGCGGTTGTCAGGGGCAACCAAAACGTATTTAAGCAAGGGAGCCAGCATGCAAACTCAGAAAGCTTTCGGGCCAGCTCCTCGACCCCTGCTAGGTCATTGGTAAGGGGAATTTTTGGGCTGCCTAAGCCTTCAGTAGGCCTGATTTCTGCCTTCTTTAGTTAGGGTTTTTATGCCAGTTAAGCCTTCCCAAACCTAACTTAATTCTTTTCTCTAAACCTAAATCATAAGTCCTGTTTATCTCTCTCTCTCTCTATATATATATATATACTGCTTAATGAGCAGACTGGTATCATGATTAAACAACGCAAGCTTCAATAATGCCGGCTAATCAACGGCTTCAACGGTTTTATTAAGAGCCTAGTGGCCCGGAGCCGTGCCAAGCTGTCGACGCGCCGTTAAGCCTTCCCCCCCCCATCCTCCGAAGCCATGTGCCCTAATACAAACAAAATACAAGAAACACTATGACAAACTCAACACTGAAACAAAATGTAGAACCAACGCAACAGCGCCACTGATCAGTTATACCCTGGAACAATCAGCAAGAGAGCGACCGGGTTCATTCTTGGCACGGTAGCAAAGAAAAAGGGCGAGCGGCCGACCATGAGAACGGACATGCTCTCTAACAGTTAGTAACAAGCAACACAATATTGCTTCAATAATGCTGACTATAGAGCAGCGTCAAGTGACGTCATATTGGCTGCGAGACACCATTTGGAGGTAATAGCTACAAGGTGCACCAGATTAAAATGTAACGGAAAACAACGGCACTTCTAGTCAAGACAGTGCTTTGAGAGCGGATTTCTTAGACTTAAAAAGAATGTTGTTTTTTCCAACAACAAAAAGTCGCGCGTTATAGGCTTAAGAAATCCAATCTAATAACATTGGCTTCAATAAGACGATCTTCCTTTCTCCCTCCAGTGCTCCTTGCAGCTAACCCAGTTACTGGCTCCAGCATAGAGTTATACACAATAATACTACGTCGTGTCACTGCCCTATTGCAGCCGAGTTGAATTAGCTAGATCGGCGTATGTTGCAACACACAATTGGAATGGTGTATAACGTAAGTCGACGGCAAGGCCTATGCGGTTGCTAAACAGATACCAAACAAACACAGGGTTCACTGGAAAACTTCGCACATCAACTGAACTTGTTCTATCCCGGGTTCGACCCTGGTGACGGGAAGTGTATATGTACGGGTTTTTCTCCGGTTGTTTCCCGGCCGTTCCACGAGGGTTTCGTCCGGGTACTCCAGTTTCCTCCCTCACGCGGCAAAAAACAACTGAAATGATGGTGGTACTTTCCACTTAACATCTGCCCCTTGGTCCTTTAAAAAGCTCTAAGAATACTGGCTGACCTCTTCTTCTATTCTTCTAGGGAAATTTTGCATTCTAAACAATGACGTCGTTGAAACCCGAGGAGGTACCGACTTTTGAAACAAGCGTGCCACATTTCGGATTTGTCCAATGTATGTGTGGATTTAATCCGGATTTGCTGTATTTAACCTGAATTTAAAAGCACTGTTTCTTTCATTTTTGCTCCCATTTTTGAACCGAACTTAATCGTATTTGGTCGGATTTATACTGATTTAGGGCACTGAGCGGCCAGTCGCGGCCAATGGGCGTCGCGGCCAAAAAACATGGCGACGGGCCGCGCGACCACGTCCGTTTTTCATTGATAATTCTCGATCACACGAAGAAAAATGAATACGGTGTAAGTACGGTCGCCCTGTGGCCGCCTGCACGCCGCCCGAGACCCCAGTGGCCGCGGCGACAGGCTGGCAGCTGCGGCCAAGTGCGCGTTGCCACATACACCGCAAGCATTCTCATTGGTCCCAGCGACCTGGCCGGGCGGCTTGGTCGCTGTGCGCGCGGTGGCCCTTAAGTCGGCTTTGTTGGATATAAGTTACAATTGTTTTTCTTTGTCTGCTGTTCTCAAACCACACGCGAGCATTATATGCTACCAACTTATATGGTACAAAACTAAAAACTGTTTTTTACCTAAGCTTATGAATAAACTACCTGTACATATTTTGCTAGTAACTAAATATAATGAACTTAAATGTAAACTTTTAGATTGGCTAATTTTCAGTTAATATCGTTATTTTTTTTATTTATTTTTTTAACTTTCTGTATACTTTTTTTTTATTACATTTTTGGTGTTTAAAATTTTCTTTCTTTATATGTATTTGCCTGTAATAACTTTGTAAACTGCACTAGGAAGTGCAATTTTGCTTATCAGTCATCATCCACAAGTGAATTTTTTCACTTCTTGGTGGCTATTTTGTGTTTTCTTAAAAAAAAGAAAAGAAAAAAAGAAAAAATTAGGTCTTGTGGGATGAGTGTTTGCTTTATTTTGAGTGTTATTTTGCTTAATTTTGTAATCTGTGCTGGTTGAACAAACTTACTTACTTACTTTTGTTTTGGATTTAAGTCGGTTTTTTGCGTATTTGGTGGATATATGTGAATTTAATCTGGTTTGGTTGAATTTAAACTGGGTTTAAAGACACCGGTTCTTTCATTTTAGCTCCCATTTTCGCGCCAAACCCTGGTCGGATTTGTTCCGGATTTAGGCAGATTTAAGTCGGTTTTTTTTAAAGATTTAATTCGTATTTTTCCAGTGGTTTCTTAATTCAAATCCGGACTTCGTGGAATTAAATCCTGGCTTGTAGGGATTTGTTCCGGATTTTCATGGATTAAATCCGGATTTCACACCAAGTGCACACCTGATTTATGAAGTCGGTACCCCCTCGTTGAAATCTGCTTCGTTAGCGGGGCATCCAAAGAAGGTACTCCCTAGAGTGTCGGTAATAAAGAGTGCAAAAGAGTGACTTTTTTCCCAAACCAACTCTTCACTTTGGGCGTTTGAACACATATAGAGACCTACGCCCACGCACGTTTTACACGCATATTTTAAAGAAAAAATCAGCCAATTACTTTCTCGCTTGAGTAAACTGAAGAGATGGTGGGGGGTGGGGGGTGGAAGAAGAAATTAGCAAAACTTTTCCAAGGACGAAAATAAACCCAGGAGACCGATAAAACCCGGTCTGGGAGTTCCCAACCACTCGCGTTGGCAGTGGAGTGGGGGCTGCGTCCTTGCATCTCTATGCATATTAATTAATTTTTAATAATTAATTTGGCACTATTCCCACGCCCGCACAAAACGGCTGTTTCCCCTTCTTAAGTGAAAATATGCCGGAATTAATTGTCATTTAATAAAGGATTATAAATAAAAGTGACAGCCCCATGTTGGAACCGGCCGGGAATTTATGAATTTACGTTACTGTCGAGGTTTAAGCCTCTTTTTGT